>HG995295.1:22295586-22530586 GCA_905332915.2 Hecatera dysodea | reverse complement strand
ACAGCCTGCACAACGAACATACTGGGTCTAGTGGAGGACTGGAAGGTAGAGGAAAATCTTACGAGCTCCGATCACAACGGCATAGTCTTTAACGTCCAGCTCAAAAAATCAAAAGGAATCAGAGTAGAGAGAACAACGAGATTATACAACACTAAAAAAGCTAATTGGGAGACGTTTCATGAGAAACTTAACCAACTAACAATAGAATACAAAATAACTAAAACAGACATACAAGAAGTAAATAACACAAAACAAATTGATACAATCACAAATAACTACACAAAAGCAATAAAAGAAGCATGTGAGGCTGCAATGCCGATTAAAAATAATAAAGAAAGACTTACCTTGCCGTGGTGGTCGGAGAAACTCGAAAGACTAAAGAGAGAAGTCACCACAAAAAGACGAAGAATCCGCTGCGCTGCTCCTATCCGAAGGTCGAAGGTCGTTGGAGAGTACCTGAAACAGAAAGAAGAGTATGAATTAGAAGCGGCTAAAGCCCTAACGGAGAGCTGGAAGAAATTTTGTTGTAAGCAGGATAGGGAGGGGGTTTGGGAGGGGATATATAGGGTTATAGGAAGGACTACAAATAGAGAGGAAGATCTACCGATGGTAAAGGAGGGAGAAGAACTGGACGCAAAAGGATCCGTGAAATATATAACGGAAACCTTCTACCCGGAGGACCTACATAATGTTGACAATGATTATCATCGTCATATTAGAGTAGAGGCCGACAGAATCAACATAGAGGAAGACAACGACAACCAGGATCCACCTTTCACCATAATGGAACTAAAGGAAGCCAGCGAGTCCTTTAACCCCAAAAAAGCCCCGGGAATAGATGGTCTAACAGCAGATATCTGTAGCCGCGCCATTGGCAGCGCGCCGGAGACGTTCCTTGCCCTTTTAAACCAGTGCCTAAGACACAGTCATTTTCCGGAGTCTTGGAAGGAAGCAACGGTAGTAGTGTTAAGGAAACCAGGAAAGACAGATTACACTACCCCCAAATCGTACAGACCAATAGGCCTTTTACCGGTCCTGGGAAAAATTTTTGAGAAGATGTTGGTGGCCCGCCTCAGGTTTCATATCCTACCTCGGATGAGTACTCGCCAATACGGATTCATGCCACAGAGGAGCACCGAAGACTCTCTCTATGTCCTAATGAAGCACATTCGAACTAAGATAGACCAAAAGAAAATAGTCACACTGGTATCACTGGACATAGAGGGGGCCTTCGATAGCGCCTGGTGGCCGGCTATCAGGGTCCGGTTGGCTGAGGAAAAGTGCCCGGCGAATCTGAGGAGGGTCATCGACAGCTACCTCAGGGACAGAAAGGTAAGGGTACGATACTCAGGAGAGGAATACACAAAGGAAACAAATAAGGGATGTGTACAAGGCTCAATAGGGGGACCAATATTGTGGAATCTTCTCCTGGATCCACTCCTGAAAAACCTGGACAGACGACGGGACTACTGTCAAGCTTTCGCGGACGACGTCATTCTTGTCTTCGATGGTGACACAGCGTTGGAGATTGAGCAAAAAGCCAACGCCGCTCTCGAACATGTTCGGACGTGGGGTGTTGAGAACAAGTTAAAGTTTGCCCCACATAAAACCAGTGCAATGGTAATGACGCGGAAACTCAAATTCGACACCCCGAGGCTGAGCATGGGCGGGATCGACATAACGATGGCAAATGAAATCAAACTGCTGGGTGTCACCATCGACGACAAGCTGACCTTTAACACACATGTGTCCAATATCTGTAGGAAGGCAATAGGGATACACAAACAGCTATGTAGAGCGGCACGGGTGAGCTGGGGTCTGAACCCCGAGGTCATTAAAATAATATACGTTGCAACGATCGAACCGATCATCTTGTACGCGGCTAGTGCATGGGCTCCGGCGGCGAACAAGTTGGGAGTTATCAAGCAGCTGGGCGCCGTGCAACGCGGAATTGCACAAAAAATGTGCAAAGCCTATCGCACCGTTTCTCTAAATTCAGCCCTAGTGCTGGCTGGGATACTCCCCTTGGACCTCAGAATTCGTGAGGTGGCCTCGTTATACGAAGCCAAGAGGGGAGTGCCCCAGCCAGTACTGGTGGGCAGGGAGGTGGAGCGAGTAACCCCCGCACTGGAATCCCCACATCCTGCTAGGCGTATTGACCTGGAGTTCGTTAACCTGGTGGACCGTGAACAGGTGGGGGCTAGCGCCAGCCTGGAAGTTAAAATCTTTACCGATGGGAGTAAGATAGGGGGGCGCGTCGGTGCCGCTTTATCTATATGGAGGGGCGACACTGAGGCACGCGCTATCAAGTTGGCGCTGCCGGACTACTGCACGGTCTATCAGGCGGAACTTCTGGCAATATGCCGGGCAACTAGGGAGATACAGAAGCAATCGGCGTCCAGCTGCGGGATCTACAGCGACTCCATGGCGGCCCTCCAGACAGTGAAAAACCACAGCTGCCTTCATCCCCTGGCGGTGGAAGCCAGGGATAACCTAACATCCATATCCCACCAGAACAAGGTAGTCAAATTGTTCTGGATAAAGGCACACGCAGGGTTTGAGGGCAACGAGAGAGCGGATCAGCTGGCAAAGGAGGCCGCCATGAACAGCAAGAGGAGGCCCGACTATGATCTGTGTCCGGTTTCATTTATCAAGCGACATATACGAGCAACGACGCTTGATGAATGGAATCGGAGATACACCTCGGGTGGGACTGCCTCGGTAACCAAGATGTTCTTCCCTGACGCGGTGGCGGCGTACAGGGTGATCCGCAAGATCAACGTGGGCGCATTAACCACACAAATTATGACGGGGCACGGTGGGTTCTCAGAATACTTGAACCGATTCAAGTGTAAGGAGAGCCCATCGTGCGTCTGTGACCCCGGGGTCAACGAATCCGTACCCCATGTGCTATGCGACTGTCCGGTGTTTGCGACTGAGCGGTTTAAATTAGAAAGTGAAATAGATATAGGCATTAAAATAGATAACATAAAATATATAATAAGTAGCAAACAAAGAAATAACTAGTTTATTGATTACTGCGAAAAAATTTGTAAAATAGTTATAGCAAGAAACAAGACGACATAAACTATGTTTCCAATATATTGTATAATATATAAAGAAAGCATAGACATTAAGAAAAGGTATATTGTAATAAGAATAAGTAGTAACTAAGATGAAATAGCATAAGAAATTGAACTGTTAGATTAAGTTATTAATAAGGATATAATGTAAATAAAGCAAAAAACAACAGGCCCTACTCATTTCCCCGGAAAGAATAATGGAAATAAAAATAAGAATATAGCTAGCATAGGAATTATAGAATAGAATAGTAATGGGAGTCCCACCCATCTAGAACAAAAGATGATGAATGAAAGAAAGAAATAGTATGAGGCATGAAAGTGCGAGAGGCATAAATGATAGAACTGGAATGCAAGTGGATTAGATTATTAAGGTCTCTGGAAAAACACCAGAGGAGATAGTTCAGAAAAAAAAAAAAAAAAAAAAAAAAAAAAAAAAAAACCTAACCTAACCTAACCTAACCTAACCGAGATATCTCAGACTCCTGAAGAGCTTTTTTGAAGCGGTTTTCGACAGTAATCATTATAAATAGGCCTCCGCCAACCAACTGACACAAAATATTTGACTTTCCTGCAAGGGTGGTTTTATTTTAGTACTTACCCCTATTTTTCAAAATTTTACATCTTTAAAAATTAATAACTCACAAACCTTACGTTAGATTTCTGTTTTGTTTTCTGAATCGGGTTTTCGCCATACTAACCTAGGTTTCCCGGCGCTGCGCGCGAATTGAAACCCTTCCAGGTCGCTGAAAACTCGGTTTTTTCATTAAAAATCGTGGTTTTTTGAGGTTTTTTGACCACAATTAAAGTTTTTTCTTCCAAAAGTAGTGCTGAAAACCTTACAGTGAGCTTGCCCGCGCCGAGACGCGTCTTTTGACACCTCGCACGACCCGCTAGCTCGCAAAAAATTTCCTCCGCCCACCCACCCTGTACTATATAGGGAAGGTAGAGAAGGATACTGCCGAAAAATTTTATTTTTGATTTTGCTCCGCAGTGGTAAGCCCGGGCCAAAACAACCTTTTCTTTCTTATTACGGCCACTGTTGCACCAGATTCTGGAGTAGAGGAGTCTTTTTAGTGTACTTGACTTCAGTTATATAAAACTTAACTCTGACTCGCCCACAGGGTATACTGACCTTTTATTTTTAACTTGCTGGCCCCCTCTTTACAGGGACCAGTAATTTTAACAGTGTTTATACTTTACATTTGACTTTTGACGAAATTTATAATTATTTATTTATTGATTTTATTCGCATTTTAATTATATTATTAGGTCTTCTGATCCCCCCTTTACAGGGACCAGAAATTTTAACAGTAATTATATAGTTTTACGTGTACTGACTTTTACTTGACGCAAAATTTTAAATAATTATTAATATTTACAATTATTTTATTCTGATTTTATTCATAATATTAGGTCTCCTGATCCCCCCTTTACAGGGATCAGAGATTGCTGTGTCCCTATTTTAAATATATTTATTTGACTCCCCCTTACCGGCGACATGTTCGGGTTCAGGACACCGACTATCAAGACGACCAAGGCCGCGGAGGAGAGCTTGGACTCGGGGAGTTCAGTCACTGAACAGGCGGGCCCTTCGGTGAGGCGCATTATCGAAGAGCGGGAGGCTGACCAGCAAAAGGCAGTCCAGCCTCTCAAGACGCCATCCCCCACCAAAAAGGCCCCCATGACTTCTCCCCCCAAGCTCAAGTCCAAGGCAGCGGCCTCGAAAGAGGATAAGCGGGCCGTGGACAACTCGCCGCCCTGCTCGCAGCCGGCTCGGTATCTCAATAGGACCTCTGAAGCCAAGGCCTGCCTCTCCAAGGCGAAGATCCAGTTGGTGAGTTCTCGAAACCTGAAGAAGGAGATCAAGGATGAAATCACCAAAGCGGTGGAGAGGCTCTACCAACTGGTGAAAGAGGCAGAGGCCGACAGAGGACCAGGTACCGAGCCGGAAAATCGAGTCGAGGGTCCCACGGAGGTGACGCCGAGCGCAGTTGTTCCGACAGAGCTCGTGAAAAAGCTCATGGAGAACCTCCAGCAGCACAATAAAGCGCTGGAGGAATGCCAGCAGCATACACGGGCTCTGTCGGAGCAACTTAAACAAACTCCCACACCCGCATACGTCCCTGGCCTGGGGCCAACCTTCGCGGAAGTCGCCGGCTCGCGGCAGCATACGCAGAGGCCTCTCCACTCGGTGGTCGTTTCGTCAAAAAACGACAACGACACCGGTGAAGAGGTCGTTGCGAAGCTGCGAACCGCAGTTGACGCGACGAACGAAGGCACGCAGGTGGAGCGGCTGCGGAAGGCCAGGGACCAAAAGGTCGTTGTCGGATTTAAAACCCGGGAGGAGATGACGAGGGTGGCAGACCGTATAAAGAAGGCAGGCGACCTCGTGGTCGAAGAGGTCAAAAATAAAGACCCCCTCGTCATCATAAAGGACTTGCTCTCCTGCCACTCGGACGTGGAGGTCATCGCAGCGCTTAAGCGCCAGAACCACCATCTGGTTGGGGATATACCTGCGGACGATGTCAGGATCACGGCAAGATACCGTCGCAAGACGCGAAACCCGCACACTTGCCACATCGTCCTGCAGGTGTCCCCAGCGATTTGGCAGAGGCTAACGACGGCGGGCCGAGTGCACATAGACCTGCAGAGGGTGCGTGTACTGGACCAATCACCACTGGTGCAGTGCACGCGCTGTCTGCGGTACGGGCATAGCCGTAAACTGTGCACGGAGCCCGCCGACCTTTGCGTTCACTGCGGTGACCCCCATTTGCGAGTGGACTGCCCTCTGCTGTCGGCGGCAGAGACGCCCAAGTGCCGCAACTGCGTTTTGGCGAAACTGGGCAAATCGGACCACAACGCCTTCGACAGTGCGTGCCCGATCCGCGTCAAGTGGGACGCATTGGCGCGCCTGTCGGTGGCGTATTGCTAAGGTGGTCCCGGTTGTACCAGGAGCCGCCCCCGATGGTCGCTCGAGCTATAAGGTGATCCAAGCGAATCTGCAGAGGAAGAATTTAGCAACCCAAGAGCTCCTCATCGTGGCTAGCGAGCGTAGGGTTGCTTTCGCACTGCTCCAGGAGCCGTATGTGGGCGGAATTAAAAGGATGCGAGACTACCGAGGAGCGAGAGTCTACCAGTGCGCGGAAGTAGGAAGTGGAACTGTGAAGGCGGCCATCGTCGTCTTCGACGATGACCTGGACGTCACACAGTGTCCGAAACTCACCACCAACAACATCGTGGTGGTGAGGATCCGAACCCGCGCCTGGGAAATCGCAGTAGTCTCCTTCTACTTTGAACCAGACCAGCCCATAGGGCCATACCTGGAGCACCTCAAGCGGATTCGCGAGGAGATGCCACAGCTCGAGGCGATCGTGGGCGGCGACGCCAACGCAAAAAGCACGTGGTGGGGCAGCACTATCGTCGACAGCAGGGGCGAGGAATTTGCGGGGACTTTGGAAGAGATGGGCTTGCAGGTACTCAACGTCGGCAACACTCCGACCTTCGACACCATCAGAGGCGGCCAGTCCTTCACCAGTTTCGTTGACGTAACAGCATGCTCAACCGAAATGTTGGGACTGGTGGAGGACTGGGTAGTTGACGAAGGCATCACGAGCTCGGACCACAACGGTATTGTATTTGGAATTAACATGAAAAAATCGAAAGGCATTAATATCAATAGGACTACTAGGATATTCAACACACGGAAGGCAAATTGGAGCCAATTTCGTGAGGAATTGGCACAATCACAAGCGGTCCGTGGGTTGAATATCCTAGAAATAGGAAACATAAACAATAAAATAGATTTAGAAAACAAAATCAACATATATATAGACACAATAGTAAAAGTTAGCAACAAAACCATACCCAAAATTAAAAGCAAAGACACACATACAATACCGTGGTGGTCCACCGAGCTCGCGGAGCTGATGTCAGATGTCAACACAAAACGCCGCCGAATACGATGTGCTGCGAAGGTTCGGAGACAAAAAGTCGTCGATGAGTACCTGCAGGCGAAAGAAAAGTATGAGTCCCGCGCCAAAAACGCGCAAACGGAGAGTTGGAAGGCGTTCTGTGGGAAACAGGATCGCGAGGGCGTCTGGGAGGGAATTTACAGGATAATCGGAAGGACCTCCAAAAGGCAAGAAGACCTGCCGCTGGTGAAGGACGGAGTATCACTCAACCCGCAAGATTCGGCTCTGCTGCTGGCAGAGACCTTCTACCCCGAAGACCTGGAAGACGGAGATGATGCCGACCACCGTCGGACACGAGAAGCGGCCAGTCGCGTAAACGAGTGGACGCATGATGAGCACCATGACCCACCGTTTACGCTTCTGGAGCTGAAAACCGCGGTGGAAAGCTTCAACCCGAAGAAGGCACCGGGGGCAGATGGTCTCACAGCCGACATCTGCGCACAAGCCATTCTCTGGGATCCGGGGGTGTTCCTTGCACTGGCCAACAAGTGCCTTGAGCAGGGCCACTTCCCCGGAGCCTGGAAAGTGGCTACGGTGGTGATACTCCGAAAACCCGGCAAAGACACCTACACAACCCCGAAGTCCTACAGGCCCATTGGCCTCCTACCTGTCCTGGGCAAGATTCTCGAGAAGCTGATAGTAACCCGCCTGAAGTGGCATCTTATTCCGCGACTGAGTACTCGCCAGTTTGGTTTCATGCCCCAGAAAAGCACAGAGGACTCTCTCTATACCCTGATACGGCATATCAAAGACAAGCTGGAAAACAAGAAGCTGATCACTGTCGTATCATTGGATATAGAGGGAGCCTTCGACAGCGCATGGTGGCCGGCTATTAGAACCAGACTGGCTGAGGAAAAGTGTCCGGTAAACATCAGGCGGTTACTCGACAGTTACCTCAGCGAGAGAAGTGTCCGGGTCAGGTACGCGGGAACGGAGTGCCTCAGGGCGACGACTAAGGGGTGTGTACAGGGGTCGATTGGAGGTCCTATCCTGTGGAATCTGGTGCTGGATCCCCTGTTGAAGGGGCTCGGCGAACGAGGAGACTACTGTCAGGCGTTTGCCGACGACGTAGTGCTCGTCTTCGACGGGGATACAGCACTAGAGGTCCAAAGACAGGCCAATGCCGCCCTCGAGTATGTCCGGGGGTGGGGCATCGTGAACAAGCTGAAGTTTGCGCCGCACAAGACCAGTGCAATGCTTGTAACAAGGAAGCTGAAGCACGATGTCCCGCTCCTGAGCATGGGCGGGGTCGACATTGGCATGTCCAAAGAAATAAAAATACTGGGGCTGACCATAGACCACCAGCTCACTTTCAACAGCCACGCGGCAAATGTTTGTAAAAAAGCTTTGAATTTTTACAAACAGTTGTCGCGAGCAGCAAAGGTGAGCTGGGGTCTCAACACGGAGGTCATACGCAGCATCTATACCGCAGCGGTCGAACCGGTCATTCTGTACGCAGCCAGTGCCTGGGCACCGGCAGCGAGGAAGGTCGGAGTTCAGAAACTCCTGAATTCAGTCCAGCGGGGGTTCGCTCAGAAGCTCTGCAAATCCTACCGTACCGTTTCGCTCAACGCCGCGCTCGTGTTGGCTGGGATACTCCCGCTTGACCTCCGAATACAGGAGGCAGCCGCCCTGTATGAGGCGAAGCGAGGGGTACCTCAGCCGTCACTTGCGGGCCGCGAGGTGGAGCGGGTGGTGGCATTTGCGGAGCTTCCACATCCGGCAAAACATACGGCCATGGGGTTCGTGAGCTTGGTAGATCAGTCCCATGTGGAGTCCCACAACAGCCAGGACATTCGGATTTTTACCGACGGCAGCAAGCTCGAGGGCAAAGTCGGAGCAGCACTGTCCATCTGGGACGGTGCTGCCGAGATTAGGTCCCAAAAGCTCAGCCTGCCAACCTGCTGTACTGTCTACCAGGCAGAACTCCTGGCCATATGCGAAGCCACACGCCATATCCTGCGACGCAGGGAGGGAACCTTTGGTATTTATAGTGATTCGATGGCGGCATTGCAGACGATCACAAACCAGGGTTCCCTCCATGCTCTGGCAGTGGAGGCGAGAGCGAACCTCAACGTGGCTCTATCCCAGAGCAAAGTTGTCTCTTTGTTCTGGATAAAGGCACACGCTGGACTGGATGGGAACGAACGCGCGGACCACCTCGCTAAGGAGGCGGCACTGCGCAGCAAAAAGAGACCGGACTACGACCGCTGCCCGGTATCATTCGTCAAGCGGCAGATCCGTATGGGGTCGCTTGACGAATGGAACCGGCGGTATAGAGCTGGAACAACAGCCTCAGTAACTAAGATTTTCCTCCCAGACGCCATCGACGCCTTCCGCATAATCCGGAAAATAAATCCGACCGGGGTGCTGACCCAAATCTTGACGGGGCACGGTGGGTTCTCCGAATACTTGCATCGCTTCAAGTGTAAGGAGAACCCATCGTGCATCTGTGAGCCGGGTGTGCTGGAGTCGGTTCCGCACGTCCTGTTCGAGTGTCCTGTGTTCGAAAGGGAGCGGATGACACTCGAGCAGGAGCTGGAGAGCGGACTTAACCAGGACAACATTGTGGCTCTTTTTAAAAATAATAAAACTAGGGAGACCTTGTTGGAATTTTGCAAGAAAATATCCGTGAAAGTTATTAGTAGAAACAGGACGGGGCAATCTATGCTTCCCTTATATTAATAAGAATATAACGCGGCAAGCATAGAAAATAACCGTCCTGCTTCGGCACGTCCTTCATTAGTTAGCAAAATTTAGTTATATAAAAAATTCTTAGATTAAATTGTAGCTTTTTCCGTTTTTCTCAAAAATTTCTTTTCAATAAATGTAAACTGACAAAACAAGGTCTCTGACCACGTCAGAGGGACACCAGCAGAGCAGGAGTGGTTTTTAGTCGGTTCGAGTCCGACACTACCTGAACTGGCTCTGGGCTCATTAGACCGAGAGACAGTTCAGGTGTCCGTGGGGATTTTCCACTCCTGCCAAAACAAAAAAAAAAAAAAAAAAAAAAAAAAAAAACCTAACCTAACCTAACCTAACCTAACCTAACCGGTGATATCTTTGACTCCTGTAGTGCGTTTTTGAAGCGGTTTTCGATCCCGATCGTCCTAACTAGGCGACCGCTGACCTACAGTCACGTAAAAATTGACCTCCCCTCAAGGGTGTTTTTGATTTAACACTTACCCCTATTTTCAAAATTTTTCAATCTTCAAAATTTTATATCTCCTAAACCTAACGATAGATTTCTTTTCTGTTTTCGGAATCCAGTTCTCGCCAACATAACCTAGGTTTTATTGCGCTGTGCGCGATTTTAAAACCCACCAGGTCGCTGAAAACTCGGGTTTTTCGCTAAAAATAGTGGTTTTTTGAGGTTTTTCGACCATAATCAAAAGCTCGCCCGCGTCGAGACGCGTCTCCCGACACCTCGCACGCCCCACTAGCTCGTAGAAAATTTTGTCCGCCCACCCGCCCTTTTTACTATAGGAAGGGGAGACAAAGATTTTCACCAAAAATTTTTATTTGCGATTTTGCATTGGAGCAGTAAGCCCTGACCTTAACAATAATTTATATTGTTTTTCGACCACTCTAGCACCATTATTTGGGGCAGAGTAGCCTATTTAGTGCAATTCTTGGACCTTTTATATAAAGTTCGACATTCGACTTGCCCATAGGGTTTACTGACTTTTTATCATTTAATTTGCTGGCCCCCTCTATACAGGGACCAGTAATCACTGACAAATCGTCTTTGGTAACGACCAAATTTTACTATATTTTTCTTGACAACTTTCCCCGTTCCCCTAGCTGTGCCCTATACACACAAGCCAAATTACCTCACTAACAAACGGAACGCAAATATCCAAATATGGTTCTCGGTATTCGCACCCCAATAAAAGCGAAAGCGCCAGTGGCCAGCGCCAGCGGACCACAGGAGTCGGCATCGTCCTCCCAGTCGGGAATTGCGGGACCCTCTGGAGCGCGCGAAGCGCCAAAGGGGTTATCCCTAAAATTCGACAGGGGGGATGCTGTTCGAGGTCCCCTAGTGGGAACAGCCGAAACGCCACGGGCGTCGGTGGGGGCCTCTGGCGCTCTCGCTCATACCACCACCCCCAGCCCGTCGGGCTCGTCTGGACAGGTGCTGGACGCCGCCAGGACCTTTATCCGCAGACCAGAGCGAAAGAGGAGGTCCTTAGATATTATGGAGGCGTACACAAAACAGACCGATGTCTACGCTGCGTCTTCAAATGACAAGCTTCTGCAGGAAGTCATGAAGACTTTCGAGGATATTCCGACTAGGGTAAAAGACTACCCTCAAATGAGGAGAGATATAAAGATCTACTTAGAGACCCAGTCGGACAAATGCCTGCGAACCCTCTTTGAGCTCAGTAAGAGAGTAAAGAGCCTCGAAACAGCGCATAAAACTGCTCCGCCTTCAGAAACACATACCACGCTTACGTCGGCCGAACAACAGGAGACAATTATAGAAAAGCTGGTGAAGGTGGAGACGAACATAAAGACGCGGCTAAATGACCTCGAAACGAAAGTCGCAAGACACTTCCAGGAGATGACCGACCACTACACCGACAGCGGTTACGACATCATCGACAAGGTCGTCGGTAAGATTGACGAGGCCAGCGAGAAGATTGACTCAGTCATGGAGAGCATAGACCACGCGACAGAAGGGGTCAAGAACGCTGGTCATGCCGCGACTGTCCTCGCGAATAAAATCGACGACGTTGTCGGTGAGGTCGTCACTAGAACTGACGGAATAAGGGAGGTCATCAGGGAAGTGGCTTGCGACCCGAAAATAGACTCGCGGACTTACGCTCACGTCACGGCAGCCAAACCCGGGCATCGACCGGCACTTCACTCGATGGCGGTCACCCTTGAAGGCAGTCAGGAGACTGCCGACGAGGTGCTCGCCAGGGTGAAGAAGGCGGTCGATGCCAGGGGAACTGGCTTAAATATAAGCAAGGTCCGGAAGGCTAAAAACCAGACGATAATACTAGGGTGTGACTCAGAAGCGGAGTTCAATAGAGTACGCGAGAGAATAGAGAGCCGAGGTGAAGGGCTTGTAGTGGCGCCCATGAAAAATAAAAACCCGCTCGTCGTCCTAAAAGACGTCTTTTTGGACAGCGAGGACGACGAGATGGTGAGGGCGCTCTACTCCCAGAACCAAACCATCTTTAGGGAATTAGACCAGGAAGACCAAGAAATTGTGATCAAGTACAAAAAGAGAACTAGGAACCCTAAAACAGCGCACGTTGTCGTCCAGGTCAGACCCAAAGTGTGGCAGAGGATGACGGAGGCTGGGGCCCTCTACCTTGACCTGCAAAGGGTTAGGGTGGAGGACCAGTCGCCGCTCATCCAATGCACTAAATGCTTAGCATTTGGGCATGGCCGAAAATTTTGTACGGAGAGTGCAGACAGGTGCAGCCACTGCGGAGGACCGCATCTGCGCGAAAAGTGTGTGGAATTTGTTGCGGGAAATGAACCGCAGTGCTGCAACTGCCTGCACTCGAAGCTTCAGAGGACCGATCACAACGCCTTTAGCGCGGAGTGCCCGGTCCGCAAGAAATGGGACTATCTGGCCCGGACGACAACGGCGTATGCCTAAACTCCCCCCCCCCATCCCTAGATATATAAAATATATAGTAAATATATATAAAAATATCAACCACCCATCCCAGAGAACACCTAAAACCTGGAAAAGTTAATCCGCAAAAGAATTGTCAATACATATTAATATCTAAGTATATATATATATAGTATTGCCATAACCCTAAGATGAACAAACACAGCAATAAGAAAAGAATCCATCCCCTCACCTTACCCCTCCCCTTTTTATCCCCCCCTACCCCCCCCCCCTTCCCCATAACAGCCTAAAATGCAAATAAAGAAAGGTCTATACTTTATCCCATAAAACTTCCAAGTGCTATAGTAAAATTATCGGTAAAACCTAAACTAAACAATGCGAATAATTAAAATCTAAGTAGAATATCAGCATAAGCCTTGCCCAATCAAAAATTATAGAATAAATAAATAAATAGACATGTAGAACAAGTAATGTAAGAATAGACTAGATATATAAGGTAGAAAATAATAATGTATCAAATAAGAAATAAAACTAAGTTAGAAAATAAATTAGAAATGTAATTAGAAAACTATATCAGAATAGGGAAACATCTATAAATACTATATAGTAATAAGAGATAAGGCCACACAAAAATGTTAGTAGATTAGAACCGTTTAATGTATTAAAATAAGAAAGTAAATGTATAAGTACAATATAGCAATAAGATAAAAATGTCTACACAATATGTATAAATATAACAAGAGAAAATGCCCATACAAAGTTGCCATAAAATAAGTAATAATATGTATAAAAACAAAATAGTCAGTAGAAGAAATGTCCACACAAAATGTAAAAGAATAGTTGTTAAATGCTGTAAGTAATAAGAGAAAATGTCTACACAAAACTTTGGTAAACAAAACTGTGTATTTAAAAACCTATACAAGTAACAAATAGAGAAAAGTAGAAAACAGATGTTGGAATGGCGGGAGTCTTTCACCCGGCAAAGAATGAATAGGATTTACGAAAGAGAGTATGCGTAGCTTAAAAGTGCGAAGAATAAATGAGAGAACTTGAACGAATGAGGAAATAAGAATAATAAGATCCCGTTGATACTATGAACGGGGAAAAGCATAATTAAAAAAAAAAAAAAAAAATAAATAAAAAAAAAAAAAAAAAAACCTAACCTAACCTAACCTAACCTTTTTTTTTTTTTTTTTTTTTACGGGGGGGAAATCCTCATGGATGTCCTCCACCCTGGGGCGGGCGGAGGGGTCTGTCAGACTCTTACTGACTAAAACCACCCCGGTGTTCCATCTCTCACCTACGCCGGGGATCGCGGGAACGTATACCACATCCGTAATCCCCGGCTGGTGCCGGCCCGCCTCTGCGGGCCACCTCGCGTCTACGGAGGGAGTGAGGTGTTAAACACCCTCCGTGACTTCAGAGAGGGGCGCACGGGAACACCTCGCGCCGCCACCTCGGGTCCAGATGAATGGGGGGCGACAGACGTCCCCAAGTCCGCCGCCCCTGGACCCAGTTAGGGGGGCCGGAAGAGGGCAGCATACGCCCTCCTCCGACGCCCGGTGCGCCTGCTGCGGGCGGGGTCAGAGGTCGAGATCTCTCTTTCCCTTTCCGCAGCCTCCTTCTGCGAGATAACTGTTTCGCAGAAGGAGACCACCGCGTCCCAGGACTCCTCGCCGCCGACCATAGATTGGACTACGGCCGGAAGCGAGAGGTCACTGCCCACCACAGAGATGAGATCACGGCGCGGCTCCTCCCAAGCGGCACACTCTGCCAGCGTATGCCGCGCCGTGTCCTCCCGACAGTCGACGCAGTGGTGACACCGAGCGTCCGGCTCCCTGCCTATGCGACACAGGAACTTCCCGAAGCAGCCATGCCCCGAAAGGACCTGCGTCGCACGAAACGTCAGGGAGCCGTGCCTTCTCCCGAGCCAAAGGTCGAGCACTGGCCGGATGGCCTCGACAGTGGCGAGGCCGGCGGTAGGGCGTGAAAGCCTGTCCCGCCATTCCGCCACCAGGACCTCGCGCAGCTGCGACCGACGCAGCTCAATGTGTCGCTGCATCAGTCGCTCGCCGCGCGCCCGCGCGTCCTCGCGCCACCGATACAGTGACGCGAGAACCTTCGCCTCCAGGTCCCACGGCGGAGATCCGGCCAGTGCGCAAGCCGCCTCGTAGGAGATCGTGCGATAACCCCTGATGACTCTGACGGCCATCACCCTCTGCGGCCTCCGCAGAACAGTGATAGTGCTGGCCGTCAGGTCAGCCGCCCAGATCGGGGCCCCGTAAAGGGCCATCGATCGCACGATCCCCACGTACAACCGCCTGCAGGCGGTGCTCGGGTCCCCCAGATTGGGAAGCAGCGTTGACAACGCCCCAGCCGCACCCAACAACTTGAGCGCCAGCCGCCGGAAGTGGGGGCCGAAATCCCACCGGCTGTCGAGCACCAATCCCAGGTACTTCATGGTGGACTCGAAACCTAACCTAACCTAACCTTTTTTTTTTTTTTTTGCGCTGGGAAAAAATGCGTTACGCATACCTCCCGCTCGGGGGAGCGGGGGCTATGTGGGACTCCCGGGCTAAGCCCGTATACCCACTAAAACGACCCAGCGGCATTCCCGCATCGTCTTACTGGAGGGGGACTGGGAGACCGGCGCAGCCTTTGCGTCCAGTCCTCCTCCGACGAACACCCACCCAACTCATCACGCCCTCCCCGTAGGGAGAGGGCCGGGAATGACGGACGAAGGCGGTGACGAGTGCAATGCGGGCGGAGGCACCCCCGTGCCGGCCGCCCGCCCGTCACCACCAGGAGGAGGGAGAAGACGACCTCTTCTCCGACCTCTCCTTCGTCTTCGGAGCGGCGCAGCGAGAGGGTCTTCCTCACGCGCGCGCTCCGCCGCCTCCTTTTGCGAGATGACATCCTCGCAGAAGGAGGCGACCGCTGCCCAGGACTCCTCGCTCTCCAGCATAGATTTGACCACGCCGGGGAGCGAAAGGTCCTGTCCGATCTCCGCAATGAGACTACGGCGCCGCTCGGACCAAGCTGGGCACACCTCGAGAGTGTGCTGCGCATTGTCTTCCGCGGCGCCGCAGTCGTGGCACGCCGCAGTCTCCTCCCTCCCGATCCGGTGCAGGTACGAGCCAAAACAGCCGTGTCCTGACAGCACCTGCACCAGACGGAAGGAGAGGAAACCGTGTCGCCTCTCGAGCCAGTCCTGCAGGACCGGACCGAGCGCATCCAGGGTACGGCGGCCAAAGGTGGCGGCGGCGAGGTCTTGCGTCCAATGGACTACAATGGCGTCTCTCGCCTCCCTCCGCACGGCCTCCCTCTCTTCCGCGACGGGGCGCTCCCCGAGCGCTTTCCGGCGCGCCGTCCATTCGTACACTCTGGCGAGCACCCACGCCTCCAACTCCCAAGGAGGGGTGCTGGCCAGAGCGCACGCCGCCGAAAATCCTACCGAGCGGTAGGCCCTCGCAACCCGCAGTGCAATGGCCCTTTGTGGCCTGCGGATCGCCGTCGCATTCTCCCTCCTGTGCAGAGACTCCTCCCAGATGGGGGCGCCGTATAGGGCCATGCTCCGCAAAATGCCAGCATACAGGCGCCGGCATAGCGCACCAGGCCCCCCCAGATTCGGGAGGAGCCATGATAAGGCGTCCGCGGCTTTCAGCAAGCGCGTCGACAGCCCGCTAAAATGTGGGCCGAAGCGCCACCTGCTGTCAAGTACCAGACCCAAATACTTCATCTGGGTCTGTACATCCACCCTGGTGCCCTCCACAACTATGTGGGCGTCCGGAGGGCAGCGCTGCCGAGGCCCGTGGAAGAACACAGCCTCGGTCTTGTTCAGCGCCACCTTCAACCCCAGGCGGCGAATCCTCCCTGCGACCAATGACCCGCCGGCCGAAGCCAGACAGGCCGCCTCCCTGAAGTTCCTGCCCCGGGCAGTGAGGAGAGTGTCATCCGCGTAGCAGATGACACTCGTGCCCTGGAGCAGGGCTCCCCGCAGGAGCCAATCGAATCCGATGTTCCACAAAGGAGGGCCTAGCACCGACCCCTGTGGAACACCAGACTCTGCGCCGTACCGCCTCAAAGTGGCCGATTTGTCTACAAGGAGTACCTCGCGGTCCTCCAAGTAATCGGCCAGCAGGTCCCTCAAGTATTGGGGCACTCCATGATACCGGAGCGCCTCCAATATCGTCGAGTGGGGAACGGAGTTGAAGGCGTTGGCTATGTCGAACGACACCGCCAGCACTCCGTCCCCCGCCTCAAACGCCCCTTTCACCTGACCCTTGAGTAGGGCCAGCGCATCGATGGTCGACCGACCCTGCCGGAAACCGAACTGGGCGTCCGACAGGTCCGGGCCGACCCTCCGCAGATGGCTGTTCAGCCGACTAGCGATGATCCCCTCGAACAATTTACCGACCTCATCGAGCAGAACGATGGGCCGGTACGCCGAGGGGGAATCGACCGGACGTCCCTCCTTGCGAAGTAGGCATAGCTGCCCCTCCTTCCAAAGCTTCGGAAACCTCCCAGCGGTAAGGCACGCGCTGAAAAGGTCCCGAAACCTGTCCTCCATTTGAGCGGCAGCTATGGCTACCACCCGTGCTGGAACGCCGTCCGGTCCAGGGGCCGTCTTTTTTGCGCGAAGGCTGAACAACCCCGCGCTTAACTCCTCCGCCGTCACCGGAGGGACCTCCTCGTCCGGTGACACCTCCCTCTGTGGAGGATCCATCGTTGGTGGGGTGAATTCGGTCCTGCGTGGAAACAAGGACCGAACCACCCCATCCAGCAGGGCCGGCTCGAGGGTCTCGGTCAGCGGGGGACCGTGGGGGCGCAACTTGTTCCGCGCCGCCTTGTACGGTCTCCCATAGGGATCCCGGTCGAGGCTCTCCAGCATCTCGGCGTTCGCCGCGTCCCTGGCAGCGCACATAGCCGACCCGAGGGCCGCCTGCGCCTCTCTGTAAGAGGCGTACAGGAGGTCCTCGGCTGCCAGATCACGTGCGCTGCGCCGTCGGCTCCGCGTGTAGGCCCTCCTGGCCGCCACGCAGTTGGCACGGAGCCCCGCTAACTCCTCCGTCCACCAATAGACGGCACGACGGGGAGGGGGACGGCGAGACCGAGGCATGCTGGAGTTGCACACTTCGGTCAGGGATCCCCTGAGCTGCACGGCTGCGACGTCAACGTCCAGGGCCTCAACAGGGGGCGACAGCCAGTCCTGCAAGAAGGCCGCCTCCTTGGCTGCCTCCCGGTCCAAGCGAGTGAGAGCCCACCGAGGGAAGGGAGACCTGCCAGAGCGGGCCATCTCCCCCCGGGAGCTCGAACTCGAGGTGGAGATGTCGAACCGCACATATCTGTGGTCCGACATGGTCTCCACCGTCTCCACCCGCCAGTTCACGATGCGTGCGGCTAGCAAGGGGGTGGCAAACGACACGTCAACCACCGAACCTCCGCGTTGCCGCACACACGTGTGGACCGAACCCCTGTTGAGGAGGGTCACACCGCAAGACGCCGACCAAAACTCGACGGCGCGTCCCCGGACGTTGCAGGAGGCAGCCGGGTTGCCCCAGGCCGCCGACTTGGCGTTGAGGTCGCCCAGCACCACGACCTGGCGTGGCGCCGCCCTCCCGACGACGGCAGTGAGGATTTCGAGAAAATTCTCAAAGTCTGCGAGAGGGCGGTTCGGGGAGAAATAGACCCCCACAAGGGCTAAATCTCCCCACGCGGCGGCCACGTATCCCTGACCCTTCTCTAAAAGCGAGAGGGGAGGGGAGTCCGTGGAAGACCGCGACACCACTGCCACCAAGCCGTCTCGATCGCCTACCCAATTGGCAGGGACCGAGTAAGGCTCAGCGACCACCACTAAGTCCACCAACCACTCGGCCATGGTCTGCATCAGCAGATCCTGAGCAGCTCGGCAGTGGTTGGCGTTCGCCTGGAGGATGCGATGCTCGACTCTATCCATCAATAGTCATCGCACCCCCCTCCTCCGCAGCCGTGCTAGCGGCAGGCCCGACTGGCGCCTGCGCTTTGCCCTTCTTGGTGGGGGGATTGCACATCCTCCCCTTCATCACGTGGTCTGCTGGGCGGCTACTGGCGGCACACACTAGGCAGTGTGGCTTGGCGCCGTGCAGGATACGGCTTTGTGGCCGACTTTGCCGCAGCGGTAGCAACTGTCCGTCCTGTCGACCTGGGACGGACAGAGGGCTCGGGTGTGGCCGATACCGAAACACCTGTAGCAGCGCAGAGGCTGGTCTACAAGTGCTCGGACTGCACCCGAGCTGAAGCCTACGCAGAGCCGACCCTTTTCGAGTACGGCTTTTGCAGCGGCGACTGGGCACTCGAGCCGAATAGTGCCCATGCCACCGCGGCCAGGTCTAATGTCCCTGGCTTGTACCGCTGCGACGCTACAGCCGCCAATGGTTGCGACCGCGGCCACCACCTCCTCTTTAGTGACCGAGTCGTCAAGGTCGGCCACCTCCACCGCCGCCAGCTTTACTGGTCGGGCCACCTTGGCCACGTCCGCGACGGCCTCCTGCAGCTTGGCTGCGAAGAGGTCGGCGCTGGCACTGCCCTCCGCACCCGGGAACTCGAATATCCGAGCCCCGGTTTGGGTCCGCCGGCAAGAAACTTTGCCGATTCCCAGTTGGGTGGGATCGGCATGTGCACGCGCCCGCACTAAAATGGACGCATACGTCTCCCCTCTTTCCGCAGCCTCCGCGGTGAGCGTCACCACGACGGCTGCGGACTGAGGGGGATTTCTCCTCCTCCGTTTTCTTTTACCCTTCCCAGTTACCTGCGACTGCTGGCTGGGAGGTGCGGCGTCGGGGGTGGCGGGAGCGGCCGTTGCCTTGCCCTTCCCCTTGCCCTTCCCCTTCCCCTTCTTGACCACTTCAGTCCAACCTGCATCGTTGGCCGGAGTGGTGGAAGGGAGAAGCGCGTCGTCTCCTGGTGGGGACGGCGCCGGCTCTTCACGCCTCTTGTCCGCCGCTGTTGAGGACGGCCCCGGCTCTTCACGCCTCTTGTCCGCCGCAAGCGGGGGCCGGAGGCGTTGTTCCGGCAAGAGCCGGTCCTCTATGCCTGCGATGCAGGCTCTCGTGAACGCCCGCTCCTCCATTACGACCTTTCGGATTATATCCTCAAGGTTGGAGGAGGGGGCTTCCACCGCAGGTCTGGGGTCTACCGCTGGCCGGGCGGTGGCGTCAGCCAACTTCTGATGAAGCTGGCTGACCTCCGACTGCAGGCGATCGACCTTCGCCTGCAGTTGCCGCGTCTCGTCGGTCGCTGTCCTCTTGACCAGCTCCTCGACTATGCCGCGCAAACTCGCAGCACGACATTTTAGGGCCTTCTGAAAAGTGCCCTTCAGGTTGGAGGACTTAGAGGCGACCTCTACGATCTCTTCCTCGTCCTCCTCCGCCATCCGCTCCAGCTCGGCCAGGGAGTGTACCCAGACCTGGTCCGAACAGCACGAGCACGCTGCTCCTTGGCAGCAACGCGCTCTTCGAGCTCCTGCTGGTGCAGCGTCCGCCTAGCCAGGTCTAGCTGACGTTGGGCGTCCGCGAGACCCACGACGTGTGAGTCCGCCGCTGTTACCGCCTTTTTGGGCTTCGACTTTCCTGCAGTTGAGCCCGAGGCCGAGGAACCCTCGGATGCCACCTTCCGAAATTCGCGCTTCCGCGACCGGATTTCGCCCGCATCGGAGACGCTGGCCAGGGTCTCGCTCTCCGAGTCTGACGTCTCGACCGCCCTGAAGCTAGCTGCAGACGGCGCGCGGCTAGCCTCTGACGCAGAAGCGTCGGAGTGGCCCTGAGAAGGGCCTTTTGGTTGGCCCTTAGAAGGGCCTTTGGGTTTTAAAAAAAACGCCCTAGGGCGTCCCGCGGTGGAGCAGGCATAGCCTCCCGCGAAATCGTAGTAACAAGGCGTACAAAAGAGCTACGATGCACAGTGCACTTTGGCCGATCCCAGTCTGCCACTCCGTTACGGTGACAGAACTGGGTCGTTTCCAGGGGACGCGACGTGGACGCAAGCACTGTGGGGTGGTCCCCCAACCTAACCTTTTTTTTTTTTTTTTTTTTTTTTTTTTTTTTTTTTTTTTTTTTTTTTTTTTTTTTTTTTTTTTTGCGCTGGGAAAAAATGCATTACGCATACCCCCCGCTCGGGGGAGCGGGGGGCTATGTGGGACTCCCCGAGCTAAGCTCGGTATACCCACTAAAACGACCCAGCGGCATTCCCGCATCGTCTTACTGGAGGGGGACTGGGAGACCGGCGCAGCCTTTGCGTCCAGTCCTCCTCCGACGAACACCCACCCAACCCATCACGCCCTCCCCGTAGGGAGAGGGCCGGGAATGACGGACGAAGGCGGTGACGAGTGCAATGCGGGCGGAGGCACCCCCGTGCCGGTCGCCCGCCCGTCACCACCAGGAGGAGGGAGAAGACGACCTCGTCTCCGACCTCTCCTTCGTCTTCGAAGCGGCGCAGCGAGAGGGTCTTCCTCACGCGCGCGCTCCGCCGCCTCCTTTTGCGAGATGACATCCTCGCAGAAGGAGGCGACCGCTGCCCAGGACTCCTCGCTCTCCAGCATAGATTTGACCACGCCGGGGAGCGAGAGGTCCTGTCCGATCTCCGCAATGAGACTACGGCGCCGCTCGGACCAAGCTGGGCACACCTCGAGAGTGTGCTGCGCATTGTCTTCCGCGGCGCCGCAGTCGTGGCACGCCGCAGTCTCCTCCCTCCCGATTCGGTGCAGGTACGAGCCAAAACAGCCGTGTCCTGACAGCACCTGCACCAGACGGAAGGAGAGGAAACCGTGTCGCCTCTCGAGCCAGTCCTGCAGGACCGGACCGAGTGCGTCCAGGGTACGGCGGCCAAAGGTGGCGGCGGCGAGGTCCTGCGTCCAGTGGACCACAATGGCGTCCCTCGCCTCCCTCCGCACGGCCTCCCTCTCTTCCGCGACGGGGCGCCCCCCGAGCGCTTTCCGGCGCGCCGTCCATTCGTACACTCTGGCGAGCACCCACGCCTCCAACTCCCAAGGAGGGGTGCTGGCCAGAGCGCACGCCGCCGAAAAGCCTACCGAGCGGTAGGCCCTCGCAACCCGCAGTGCAATGGCCCTTTGTGGCCTGCGGATCGCCGTCGCATTCTCCCTCCGGTGCAGAGACTCCTCCCAAATGGGGGCGCCGTATAGGGCCATGCTCCGCAAAATGCCAGCATACAGGCGCCGGCATAGCGCACCAGGCCCCCCCAGGTTCGGGAGGAGCCATGACAGCGCGTCCGCGGCTTTCAGCAGGCGCGTCGACAGCCCGCTGAAATGTGGGCCGAAGCGCCACCTGCTATCAAGTATCAGACCCAGATACTTCATCTGGGTCCGTACGTCCACCCTGGTGCCCTCCACAACAATGTGGGCATCCGGAGGGCAGCGCTGCCGAGGCCCGTGGAAGAACACAGCCTCAGTCTTGTTCAGCGCCACCCTCAACCCCAGGCGGCGGATCCTTCCTGCGACCAACGATCCGCCAGCCGAGGCCAGACAGGCCGCCTCCCTGAAGTTCCTGCCCCGGGCAGTGAGGAGAGTGTCATCCGCGTAGCAGATGACACTCGTGCCCTGGAGCAGGGCTCCCCGCAGGAGCCAATCGAATCCGATATTCCACAAAGGAGGGCCTAGCACCGACCCCTGTGGAACACCGGACTCTGCGCCGTACCGCCTCAGAGTGGCCGATTTGTCTACAAGGAGGACCTCGCGGTCCTCCAAGTAGTCGGCTAGCAGGTCCCTCAAGTATTGGGGCACTCCATGATACCGGAGCGCCTCCAATATCGTCGAGTGGGGAATGGAGTTGAAGGCGTTGGCTATGTCGAATGACACCGCCAGCACTCCATCCCCCGCCTCAAACGCCCCCCTCACCTGACCCTTGAGTAGGGCCAGCGCGTCGATTGTCGACCGACCCTGTCGGAAACCGAACTGGTCGTCCGACAGGTCCGGGCCGACCCTCCGCAGGTGGCTGTTCAGCCGACTGGCGATGATCCCCTCGAACAATTTGCCGACCTCATCGAGCAGAACGATAGGCCGGTATGCCGAGGGGGAATCGACCGGACGTCCCTCCTTGCGAAGTAGGCATAGCTGCCCCTCCTTCCAGGGCTTCGGGAACCTGCCAGCGGTAAGGCACGCGCTGAAAAGGTCCCGAAACCTGTCCTCCATTTGAGCGGCAGCTATGGCTACCACCCGTGCTGGAACGCCGTCCGGTCCAGGGGCCGTCTTTTTTGCGCGGAGGCTGAACAACCCCGCGCTAAACTCCTCCGCTGTCACCGGAGGGACCTCCTCGTCCTGTAACGCCTCCCTTTGTGGAGGATCCATCGTTGGTGGGGTGAATTCGGTCCTGCGTGGAAACAAGGACCGAACCACCCCATCCAGCAGGGCCGGCTCGAGGGTCTCGGTCAGCGGGGGACCGTGGGGGCGCAACTTGTTCCGCGCCGCCTTGTACGGTCTCCCATAGGGATCCCGGTCGAGACTCTCCAGCATCTCGGCGTTCGCCGCGTCCCTGGCAGCGCACATAGCCGACCCGAGGGCCGCCTGCGCCTCTCTGTAAGAGGCGTACAGGAGGTCCTCGGCTGCCAGATCACGTGCGCTGCGCCGTCGGCTCCGCGTGTAGGCCCTCCTGGCCGCCACGCAGTTGGCACGGAGCCCCGCCAACTCCTCCGTCCACCAATAGACGGCACGACGGGGAGGGGGACGGCGAGACCGAGGCATGCTGGAGTTGCACACCTCGGTCAGGGATCCCCTGAGCTGCACGGCTGCGACGTCAACGTCCAGGACCTCAACAGGGGGCGACAGCCAGTCCTGCAGGAAGGCCGCCTCCTTGGCTGCCTCCCGGTCCAACCGAGTGAGAGCCCACCGAGGGAAGGGAGACCTGCCAGAGCGGGCCATCTCCCCCCGGGAGCTCGAACTCGGGGTGGAGATGTCGAACCGCACATATCTGTGGTCCGACATGGTCTCCACCATCTCCACCCGCCAGTTCACGATGCGTGCGGCTAGCAAGGGGGTGGCAAACGACACGTCAACCACCGAACCTCCGCGTTGCCGCACACACGTGTGGACCGACCCCCTGTTGAGGAGGGTCACACCGCAAGACGCCGACCAAAACTCGACGGCGCGTCCCCGGACGTTGCAGGAGGCAGCCGGGTTGCCCCAGGCCTCCGACTTGGCGTTGAGGTCGCCCAGCACCACGACCTGGCGTGGCGCCGCCCTCCCGACGACGGCAGTGAGGATTTCGAGAAAATTCTCAAAGTCTGCGAGAGGGCGGTTCGGGGAGAAATAGACCCCCACAAGGGCTAAATCTCCCCACGCGGCGGCCACGTATCCCTGACCCTTCTCTAAAAGCGAGAGGGGAGGGGAGTCCGTGGAAGACCGCGACACCACTGCCACCAAGCCGTCTCGATCACCTACCCAATTGGCAGGGACCGAGTAAGGCTCAGCGACCACCACTAAGTCCACCAACCACTCGGCCATGGTCTGCATCAGCAGATCCTGGGCAGCTCGGCAGTGGTTGGCGTTCGCCTGGAGGATGCGATGCTCGACTCTATCCATCAATAGTCATCGCACCCCCCTCCTCCGCAGCCGTGCTAGCGGCAGGCCCGACTGGCGCCTGCGCTTTGCCCTTCTTGGTGGGGGGATTGCACATCCTCCCCTTCATCACGTGGTCTGCCGGGCGGCCGCTGGCGGCACACACTAGGCAGTGTGGCTTGGCGGCCGTGCAGGACACGGCTTTGTGACCGACCTTGCCGCAACGGTAGCAACTGTCCGTCCTGTCGACCTGGGACGGACAGAGGGCTCGGGTGTGGCCGATACCGAAGCACCTGTAGCAGCGCAGAGGCTGGTCTACAAGTGCTCGGACTGCACCCGAGCTGAAGCCTACGCAGAGCCGACCCTTGTTGAGGACGGCTTTAGCAGCGGCAACAGGGCACTCGAGCCGAATGGTGCCCATGCCACCGCGGCCAGGTCTAAGGTCCCTGGCTTGTACCGCTGCGACGTTACAGCCGCCAATGGCTGCGACCGCGGCCACCACCTCCTCTTTCGTGACCGAGTCATCCAGGTCGGTCACCTCGACGGCCGCCAGCTTTACCGGACGGGCCACCTTGGCCACGTCAGCGACGGCCTCCTGCAGCTTGGCCGCGAAGAGGTCGGCGCTGGCGCTGCCCTCCGTCCCCGGGAACTCGAAAATTCGAGCCCCGGTTTGGGTCCGCCGGCAGGAGACTTTGCCGATCCCCAGTTGGGTGGGATCGGCATTGGCACGCGCCCGCACCAAAATGGATGCGTACGTCTCCCCTCTTTCTGCAGCCTCCGCAGTGAGCGTCACTACGACGGCTGCGGACTGAGGGGGATTTCTCCTCCTCCGTTTTCTTTTGCCCTTCCCAGTCACCTGCGACTGCTGGCTGGGAGGCACGGCGTCGGGGGTGGCGGGAGCGGCCGTTGCCTTGCCCTTCCCCTTGCCCTTCCCCTTCCCCTTCCCCTTCCCGACAACTTCAGTCCAACCATCGTTGGACGGAGTGGTGGAAGGGAGAAGCGCATCCTCTCCTGGTGGGGACGGCGTCGGCTCGTCACGCCTCTGGTCCGCTGCAGTTGAGGACGGCCCCGGCTCTTCACGCCTCTTGTCCGCCGCAAGCGGGGGCCGGAGGCGTTGTTCCGGCAAGAGCCGGTCCTCTATGCCTGCAATGCAGGCTCTAGTGAACGCCCGCTCCTCCATTACGACCTTTCGGATTATATCCTCAAGGTTGGAGGAGGGGGCTTCCACCGCAGGTCTAGGAACCGCGCTTGGAGCGGTGGCTTCGGCTAGCTTCTGATGAAGCTGGCTGACCTCCGACTGCAGGCGATCGACCTTCGCCTGCAGTTGCCGCGTCTCGTCGGTCGCTGTCCTCTTGACCAGCTCCTCGACAATACCGCGTAGGCTAGCGGCACGGCATTTAAGGGCCTTTTGGAAAGTGCCCTTCAGGTTAGAGGACTTAGAGGCGACCTCCGCAATCTCTTCTTCGTCCTCCTCTGCCATCCGCTCCAGCTCGGCCAGGGAGTGGTCCGCGTACAGGACGCGGGACGCACCATACCCCGACCTAGTTCGAGCAGCACGAGCACGCTGCTCCTTTGCAGCAACGCGCTCTTCAA
Organism: Hecatera dysodea; assembly: GCA_905332915.2. Taxonomy (NCBI): domain Eukaryota; kingdom Metazoa; phylum Arthropoda; class Insecta; order Lepidoptera; family Noctuidae; genus Hecatera; species Hecatera dysodea. Next base: position 22,504,804 of record HG995295.1, on the reverse strand, counting down.
GCTCCTGCTGATGCAGGGTCCGCCGAGCCAGATCCAACTGGCGTTGGGCGTCTGCGAGACCCACGACATGCGAGTCCGCGGCTGTTGCCGCCTTTTTGGGCTTCGACTTACCCGTCGAGCCCGAAGCCGAGGAACCCTCGGATGTCGCCTTCCGGAATTCGCGCTTCCGCGACCGGATTTCCTCTGCGTCGGAGACGCTTGCCAGGGACTCGCTCTCCGAGTCTGACATCGCTACCGCCCTGAAGCTAGCTGCAGACGGCGCGCGGCTAGCTTCTGACGCTGAAGCGTCAGAGTGGCCCTGAGAAGGGCCTTTTGGTTGGCCCTTAGAAGGGCCTTTGGGTTTTAAAAAACGCCCTTGGGCGTCCCGCGGTTGAGCAGGCATAGCCTCCGGCGAAATCGTAACAGCAAGGCGAGAAGTCAGTTACGATGCACAGTGCACTTTGGCCGATCCCAGTCTGCCACTCCGTTACGGTGACAGAACTGGGTCGTTTCCAGGGGACGCGACGTGGACGCAAGCACTGTGGGGTGGTCCCCCAACCTAACCTAACCTAACCTAACCTAACCTAACCGGAGATATCTCAGACTCCTGAAAAGCTTTTTTGAAGCGGTTTTCGACAGTATTCATTATAAATAGGCCTCCGCAAACCAACTGACACAAAATATTTGACTTTCCTGCAAGGGTGGTTTTATTTTAGTACTTACCCCTATTTTTCAAAATTTTACATCTTTAAAAATTAATAACTCACAAACCTTACGTTAGATTTCTGTTTTGTTTTCTGAATCGGGTTTTCGCCATACTAACCTAGGTTTCCCGGCGCTGCGCGCGAATTGAAACCCTTCCAGGTCGCTGAAAACTCGGTTTTTTCATTAAAAATCGTGGATTTTTGAGGTTTTTTGACCACAATTAAAGTTTTTTCTTCCAAAAGTAGTGCTGAAAACCTTACAGTGAGCTTGCCCGCGCCGAGACGCGTCTTTTGACACCTCGCACGCCCCGCTAGCTCGCATATATCTGCAAAAAACTTAAATTTTATTAAAATCTATACATAGGTACGTACATATAACAGAAACTACCTTAGGAAGCACCGTCGAAACACAAATCGAGATATCTCAGACTCCTGAAAAGCTTTTTTGAAGCGGTTTTCGACAGTATTCATTATAAATAGGCCTCCGCAAACCAACTGACACAAAATATTTGACTTTCCTGCAAGGGTGGTTTTATTTTAGTACTTACCCCTATTTTTCAAAATTTTACATCTTTAAAAATTAATAACTCACAAACCTTACGTTAGATTTCTGTTTTGTTTTCTGAATCGGGTTTTCGCCATACTAACCTAGGTTTCCCGGCGCTGCGCGCGAATTGAAACCCTTCCAGGTCGCTGAAAACTCGGTTTTTTCATTAAAAATCGTGGATTTTTGAGGTTTTTTGACCACAATTAAAGTTTTTTCTTCCAAAAGTAGTGCTGAAAACCTTACAGTGAGCTTGCCCGCGCCGAGACGCGTCTTTTGACACCTCGCACGCCCCGCTAGCTCGCATATATCTGCAAAAAACTTAAATTTTATTAAAATCTATACATAGGTACGTACATATAACAGAAACTACCTTAGGAAGCACCGTCGAAACACAAATCGAGATATCTCAGACTCCTGAAAAGCTTTTTTGAAGCGGTTTTCGACAGTATTCATTATAAATAGGCCTCCGCAAACCAACTGACACAAAATATTTGACTTTCCTGCAAGGGTGGTTTTATTTTAGTACTTACCCCTATTTTTCAAAATTTTACATCTTTAAAAATTAATAACTCACAAACCTTTTTTTTTTTTTTTTTTTTTTGGATGGGAAATCATCAAATGACTTCTCCCGCTCTGGGCGGAGCGGAAGGGAGTGTCAGACTTTTACTGACTAAAACCCACCCGTGCTCCTCCATGTGCCCTTTGCGTTCCAGGGCCGCGGCAACTCTCTCGAACAAATTCCGCAACCCTAGCAGGCACCGACCCTATGGGGCCCCGTCTCTGGTGCTGACGGCTCCTTGAGGCGCGCGTGAAGCACAACGCGTCGTCGACTCAGCCTGGTATCGGACGGCGAGCCACCCACGCTCACCGTCCACAGGCATCAGCCACTGCGCAATAGCACAGTGGCCGACTTGTCTCTGGAGGAGGCCGAAATGGGACCATTACTGGCACTCCATTTCAGCCCCCTCCCGAGTACCGGGAGTCGCAGCACCCACAGCAGAAGCGGCAGAAGCGGCGACGGAAGCCGCGGCGGCGGCAGAGGCGGCGGCGGCGGCGGACCTCTTGCCCCTGGTCGGGGCGGATGGCGCGCAGGCCCTTCCCCCAGCCCAGTGCTCGGCCGGCTTGCCAACAGCCGCACATGCACTGCAGTGCGGCGTGGCCTCGCACGAGCCGGCCCGATGACCGGGCTGACCACAGCGGAAACAAAGTCCACTGCGGTCCACCTCCGAGGGGCACATAGCTCCCGTGTGGTTGCCCACATGGCAGCGGTAGCACCTCAGAGGTCTGGGTTCCAGCAGTTTTACCCGCGCAGAAACCCACCCCACCAAGAGCCTTCGACCCTCCGACACTGTTCTGGCCGCCGTCACGGGGCAGCTCACCACAAGGGTTTGCATGCCCGTGTTGTCAGGCCGGAGGGTGCCCGCCTTGACGAGCTCGGCAGAGCACCCCCCAGTCCTGGCGACGGCGGCCACAACCTCCTCCTCCGTCACGGAGTCGTCCAGGCCCACTATGCGCATGTCAATGCACTTAGTCGGCCTGGACACTCGAACCTCGTCCGCGGGGAGGACCTCCTTCAGCCTTTCGGCCAGGGCGTCCGCGAACGGGCCACTCTCCGCTCCGGCGAGCTCGAGCTTCCGGGCACCGGTCAGGGTTCTCCTGATCCCGAGGCCCCCAGTGATGCCCAGCTCCCGGAGGTTCACCGCCTCCTTCGCCCGCTTCATCAGGGCGAGGTACGTCACACCCCTCTGTTCCGCTTCCGGCTGCAGTGTTATGACCACAGCCGCGGACTTCGGGGCGCGAAGCCTCGCCGCGATGGCGTTGGCCTTCCGCCGCTGCCTCTTGGCCTTGCTCCTGGCCGCCTTTTTGGCCTGCCGCTTTTCTCCAGCAACCTGCCACCCGGCCCCGGTCGCAGGAGGGTCCGAGGTTGGGGGTGGGGGCGGCTGCGGCGCCACTGACGCAGCAGCTTTAGCCGCTCCCCCTCCAGCCTTCCTCCTTCCCCTCTTCGCCGGGGCCGACTTGGTCGTCGCCGGCGTCGCAGGCGCCGGCGCCACAGGCGCTGGCGCGGCTCCCGCCTTGGCTTTCGCCTGGCCGGACGTTCCCGGGCCAGCAGCCACCGCGGCTGCGTACGAAGCCGCCCTCTGCTGTCCCGGGGGCCTCTGTGCCGCCGCTAACGGGGGACGCCGGACCATGTCCTCCAAAACGGAGAACTGCTTCCGGAAGGGAGCCAGCTCCTGCCGCACCAGGCTCCGCACCTGGCTCAGCACCTGGCTCCCCTCCAGCGCCGCCGGACTCAGCCCCCCCTGCGGCCCCTCAGAGGCCGCTCTGGCCATGTCAGCCAGGTCCCTCCGGAGCGACTCATTCTCCGCTATGAGTCTCTCCGTTACGGCCGCGAGGCGGGCGACCTCCGCCCGCAACTCTGTCGCCTCTTCGGACCTGCCGACGTTGGCCGCCGCCGCCGCCATAATGGAGGCTTTGGCCGCGCTAATGGCCTCCCGCTTAGAGGACTGCTTCCTCTTAAAGGCCACAGCGCGGATCGCGGCCTCCACGACCTCCTCCAGCTTGGCCCTCTTCTCCTCAACCGTGGGACGCACCTCTCCCGGGGGCTCCGAGTCGTCGGAGTCGAGAGTAGGCGGAAGAGTAGAGGGAGCCCCACGACCGCTCCCTCCAGGGCGACGCCCCTCCTCCACCAGCCTCCCGGCCCGACTCTCCACCTCCCGGGTAGAGGGAGCCAGCCCCCTCCCTGCCTCACAGCCCCTGCCCCGCCTTGCGGTGGGGATTTTGCGGGCGGAGGCAAATTCGCCCTCGGAGGACGACCCCCCGGTATCCTCCCGTCTGGGCCGCTTGCGGAAGAACTTGCCGTTCTCCACAGCAGCCCCCTCTCTTCCGGATCCAGAGCCCGCCGAGCTGACCGTTACTAGGTCTGGGGCGGAGCCGGAATCCGACTCCGCACCACCCCGGCGCTCAGGCGAACCCTCCTCTCCAAACTCGTACGCCATCAGCTCCTTAAAGGAGTCAGATCCGGATGACGACGATGACTCGGAGCCTCCTCGGCTCTTGTTGCCACTGGCAAGCGGAAGACGTTTGGTGCCCACCCCAGAGTACGGAGGGCAGCCCGCCGAAGCGGGGTGGGATTCCCCGACCGCTGAGCAGTCGGGACCCACCTGGGGACTCATTTTGCAAGCGTCTTGTTTTTTCATATTTTTCCTTTTGAGGGTGCGGTCCCTGTTCGCTCCGCCCCTTCTCAGGGCCCTCTCTCCTAACTCACCTCTCCACCTGCTCGCTGCTCCCACAGTCACGTCTGATGATCAGACGCGTACCAGAGAGCAGCGAGCAGGCGTGTGTCTCTCTTGGTCTGATCCCTCACTTGCGACCTTCCGGCATGAGTGGCTCTACCGGGAAAGCTCGCAAGATCATTGGGACACTCAAGCCCCACCACGACGACAACGTGGAGACACATTCGGTGGGGATAACTCACAAACCTTACGTTAGATTTCTGTTTTGTTTTCTGAATCGGGTTTTCGCCATAGTAACCTAGGTTTCCTGGCGCTGCGCGCGAATTGAAACCCTTCCAGGTCGCTGAAAACTCGGTTTTTTCATTAAAAATCGTGGATTTTTGAGGTTTTTTGACCACAATTAAAGTTTTTTCTTCCAAAAGTAGTGCTGAAAACCTTACAGTGAGCTTGCCCGCGCCGAGATGCGTCTTTTGACACCTCGCACGCCCCGCTAGCTCGCATATATCTGCAAAAAACTTAAATTTTATTAAAATCTATACATAGGTACGTATAACAGAAACTACCTTAGGAAGCACCGTCGAAACACAAATCGAGATATCTCAGACTCCTGAAAAGCTTTTTTGAAGCGGTTTTCGACAGTATTCATTATAAATAGGCCTCCGCAAACCAACTGACACAAAATATTTGACTTTCCTGCAAGGGTGGTTTTATTTTAGTACTTACCCCTATTTTTCAAAATTTTACATCTTTAATAGATATTTGTATAAGCAAATAAGATATAGAACATTACGGCATCTCTATATATTCTATACTCTAAGATGTCAACCCATTGAGGTGTCAATGATGTCAACCATTGAGATGGGAAAAATATGGAGACGCTGCGTTATTCTATACATACATTTGCGTACCTATACAAATATGATTGCAATATCGTTATGTCTCATTCTTTCTAGTGAGATAATCCTATTTGATAAAAGAGACAACTATATTTAAGTTGTTGCTAGTTATGGCAACATTTGGTCGTGATGTAGAGACAGTTGTAGGTAAGTGCCGTTGCAGCCATAAATTCATGGTAGTTACGCTGTCAAATGGTTGTTTACTTTTTTTATTATTGCGATTTGAGGGAAAACTACGAGGAATTTTACTTTTAAAACTGCATGTCAATGTTGGAAAACATAAATCCAACATGCCTGTGTTTTGTGTTGTGAAGTGTGGTGCAAGAAACAATCAAAATCAACCTCAATTGTGTTTGCACAGGTTAGTAGCCGGTTTTCATGCATTAATACACACAATAATATGTGTATTATTCGGTGATACTATTGTAACGCAATCATGAATTTATGGCTAAAGTATTGATATTTGGGTTCATTTCCATAATTATAACAGGCCTTTTTATTATATTTGTTTATTCATTCGTTTGTTTACATAATGGAATAGTGATGTACCGTTGCCGACTTGCGGTAATACGAAACTAGTTCCTCCGCTGCCTGGAACGATATCGGTATATTCTGTGATGTTAACATAAATAATCCTGCGTCTTACTCGGTCCGAGTGACCTAGCTAAGTCCGGCCTGTGATTCACACTTCATCAAAATCAAAATATTTTACGTAAACCTAAAGAAAACATTGAAAAAGCTAATCTATATCTATATCTATATATTTATAATAAATCTGTAGAGAGGTCAATTCTGTACAAGGAATATATTTTCAAAATAACTATCAGGGGGTGATTAGTGATCGATACTGGTGCCAAAAATGCAATCAGTAAAATTTTTGTCTGTCTGTCTGTCTTTCTGTCTGTCTGTCTGTCTGTCTGTCTGTCTGTCTGTCTGTCTGTATGTTCTTTATAGAAACAAAAACTACTCGACCGATTTTAACGAAACTTGGTGCAATTATTCTTCATACTCCTGGGCAGGTTATAGTATACTTTTCATCACGCTACAATCAATAGGAGCAGAGCAGTGAAGGAAAATTTTGGGAAAACGGAAGAAGTCATCTACATAAAATTATCTAAAAAACATCCCGAAACAGCATGTCTATCTTTTGTCAATTTTAAACCGATCGGGCTGAGAGTTTCAAAATCGGGGGTAAAGTAACTATTCCACGCGGACGAAGTCGCTGGCAGAAGCTAGTTATTTATAAAAGAGTAATCATGGAGTTTCTTGCCGGCACTTTTCCTTAGGAAACAGCTAATTGGGAACCGTGCACCTAGCTTATGATGTTTTATGTTTGTTTTAGTTACATATTAGCAGCTCTAACCAAAATAATTTAAAAATACTTTAATTTTTATAGGTTTCCTAAAAATGAAGGCTTAAAGAAAAAATGGTTAGGATAGGTTTTTTTTTTTTTTTTGTTTTGTCAGGAGTGGGAAATCCTCATGGACGCCTCTACCGCCCACACTGTGAGACGGTAGGGGCAGTGCCGGACTCTTACCGGCTAAAACCCACTCCTGCCTTTGCGAGTGTCCCCCTGACGTTGTCAAAGACCTGATTTTTCTATTTATGTTTTGTACTTTTTATTATTATTTAATTTTCTAATTTAGACGATGTTCTATGCTTTGCGCGGTTATATACTTTCATATACTTTGCATATTATTATATAAGGAAAGCATAGGTTAGAGTGCTTTGTTTCTTTTATTGACTATTTTTGCCACTCGGACAAGATACTCTAAACTTTGTACTTTTTATTATTATTTAATTTTCTAATTTAGACGATGTTCTATGCTTTGCGCGGTTATATACTTTCATATACTTTGCATATTATTATATAAGGAAAGCATAGGTTAGAGTGCTTTGTTTCTTTTATTGACTATTTTTGCCACTCGGACAAGATACTCTAAAAAATTTTCTCTGCTTTTGCGGTTTGCCAATAATCCGCTGATAGTGTTACTATTTACTTCTGTATCCAGCTCCTGCTCAACGTCGTGCCTCTCCCTTACATTGGACATTCGAATATAATGTGCGGGACCGATTCCCGCACCTCCGGCTCACAGATGCACGATGGGTTCTCCTTACACTTGAAACGGTGCAGGTATTCGGAGAACCCACCGTGCCCCGTCATGACTTGTGTCAGCACTCCGGACGGCTTTATCTGCCTAACAAGTTTGTAAGCGTCTATTGCGTCTGGGAGGAAGATCTTTGTCACTGAGGCGGTCTCGCCTTCTCTATGTACCTTCGGTTCCACTCGTCAAGCGTCTCCGTGCGGATCTGCCGCTTGACGAATGATACCGGGCAGCGGTCGTAGTCCGGTCTCTTCCTGCTGCGCAGTGCCGCCTCCTTAGCGAGGTGGTCTGCGCGTTCGTTCCCATCCAGTCCAGCATGTGCCTTTACCCAGAACAAAGATACATCTTTGACCTGGGATAAAGCCTCGTTGAGGTTCGCTCTTGCCTCCACTGCCAGTGCGTGGAGGGAACCTTGGTTTGTGAAAGTCTGTAGTGCAGCTGTTGAGTCACTAAAGATACCGAAGGTTCCCTCTTTGCGCTGCAGTATCTGGCGTGTTGCTACGCATATGGCCAGGAGTTCCGCTTAGTAGACAGTACAGCACGTCGGCAAGCTAAGCTTGACGGATTTGATCTCAGCGTCCCTGTCCCAAAGTGACAGGGCTGCTCCGACCTTACCGCCAATCTTGCTGCCGTCGGTGAAAAACCGTATGTCCTGGCTGTTGTGGGTCTCCACATGTGACTGATCCACCAAGCAAACGAACCCCATGGCCGTATGTTTCGCCGGGTGTGGAGTCTCTGCAAATGCTACCACCCGCTCCACCTCCCGTCCCGCGAGCGCCGGCTGGGGCACCCCCCTCTTTGCCTCGTACAGTGCGGCTGCTTCCTGTATTCGGAGGTCAAGAGGGAGTATCCCAGCCAGCACGAGCGCGGAATTAAGCGAGACGGTGCGATAGGATTTGCAGAGTTTTTGAGCGAACCCCCGCTGGACTGGATTGAGGAGTTTTTGTACTCCAACCTTCCTCGCTGCAGGCGCCCAGGCACTGGCAGCGTAGAGTATTACCGGTTCGACCGCCGCGGTATAGATGCAGCGTATGACTTCTGGGTGTAGACCCCAGCTCACTTTGGCTGCTCTGGACAACTGTTTGAAGAAGTCAAGAGCCTTCTTGCAAACATTTGCAGCGTGGGTGTTAAAGGTGAGCTTGTGGTCTACAGTGAGCCCCAGTATTTTGATCTCTTTGGACATGCCAATGTCGACCCCGCCCATGGTCAGGAGCGGGATATCGTGCTTTAGCTTCCTCGTTACGAGCATGGCGCATGTCTTATGCGGCGCAAATTTCAGCTTGTTCACGATGCCCCACCTCCGAACATACTCGAGGGCGGCATTGGCTTGTCTTTGGACCTCTAGTGCTGTATCCCCGTCGAAGACGAGCACCACGTCATCGGCGAACGCCTGACAGTGGTCCCCTCGTTCCCCGAGCCCCTTCAACAGAGGATCCAGCACCAGATTCCATAGGATCGGACCCCCAATCGAACCCTGTACACACCCCTTGGTCGTACTCCGGTTAGGTTAGGTTAGGTTAGGTTGAGGACGGGGCACCACCCCACAGTGCTTGCGTCCACGTCGCGTCCCCTGGAAACGACCCAGTTCTGTCACCGTAACGGAGTGGCAGACTGGGATCGGCCAAAGTGCACTGTGCATCGTAGCTCACATTGTCGATTTGCTGTTACGATTTCGCGGGAGGCTATGCCTGCTCCACCGCGGGACGCCCTAGGGCGTTTTTTAAAACCCAAAGGCCCTTCTAAGGGCCAACCAAAAGGCCCTTCTCAGGGCCACTCCGACGCTTCTGCGTCAGAGGCTAGCCGCGCGCCGTCTGCAGCTAGCTTCAGGGCGGTCGAGACGTCAGACTCGGAGAGCGAGTCCCTGGCCAGCGTCTCCGGCCCACTCCCTGGCCGAGCTGGAGTGGATGGCGGAGGAGGACGAGGAAGAGATCGTGGAGGTCGCCTCTAAGTCCTCCAACCTGAAGGGTACGTTTCAGAAGGCCCTTAAATGCCGTGCTGCGAGCCTGCGCGGCATAGTCGAGGAGCTGGTCAAGAGGACAGCGACCGACGAGACGCGGCAACTGCAGGCGAAGGTCGATCGCCTGCAGTCGGAGGTCAGCCAGCTTCATCAGAAGTTGGCTGAAGCCACCGCCCGGCCAGCGGTAGACCCCAGACCTGCGGTGGGAGCCCCCTCCTCCAATCTTGAGGATATAATCCGAAAGGTCGTAATGGAGGAGCGGGCGTTCACGCGAGCCTGCATCGCAGGCATAGAGGACCGGCTCTTGCCGGAACAACGCCTCCGGCCCCCGCTTGCGGCGGAAAAGAGGCGTGAAGAGCCGGGGCCGTCCTCCCTTGCGGCGGACAAAAGGCGTGAAGAGCCGACGCCGTCCCCACCAGTAGAGGACGCGCTTCTCCCATCCACCACTCCGTCCAACGATGCAGGTTGGACTGAAGTAGTCGGGAAGGGGAAGGGCAAGGGCAAGGGGAAGGGCAAGGCAACGGCCGCTCCCGCCACCCCCGACGCCGCGCCTCCCAGCCAGTCGCAGGTGACTGGGGCAGGGAAAGAAGAAGAGGAAACGGAGGAGGAAAAATCCCCCACAGTCCCAAAGAGCGGAGACGTACGCGTCCATTTTGTTGCGGGCGCGTGCCAATGCCGATCCAACCCAACTGGGGATCGGCAAAGTCTCTTGCCGGCGGACCCAAACCGGAGCTCGAATTTTCGAGTTCCCGGGGGCATAAGGCAGTGCCAGCGCCGACCTCTTCGCAGCCAAGCTGCAGGAGGCCGTCGCTGACGTGGCCAAGGTTGCCCGTCCGGTAAAGCTGGCGGCCGTCGAGGTGACCGACCTGGATGACTCGGTCACGAAAGAGGAGGTGGTGGCCGCGGTCGCAGCCATTGGCGGCTGTAACGTCGCAGCGGTACAAGCCAGGGACATTAGACCTGGCCGCGGTGGCATGGGCACCATTCGGCTCGAGTGCCCAGTTGCCGCTGCTAAAGCCGTCCTCGACAAGGGTCGGCTCTGCGTAGGCTTCAGCTCGGGTGCAGTCCGAGCACTTGTAGACCAGCCTCTGCGCTGCTACAGGTGCTTCGGTATCGGCCACACCCGAGCCCTGTCGACCCCGCCCATGCTCAGGAGCGGGACATCGTGTTTCAGCTTCCTCGTTACAAGCATAGCACAGGTCTTGTGCGGCGCAAACTTCAGCTTGTTCACGATGCCCCACCCCCGAACATACTCGAGGGCGGCATTGGCCTGTCTTTGGACCTCTAGTGCTGTATCCCCGTCGAAGATGAGCACCACGTCGTCGGCAAACGCCTGACAATAGTCACCTCGTTCGCCGAGCCCCTTCAACAGGGGATCCAGCACCAGATTCCACAGGATCGGACCTCCAATCGACCCTTGTACACACCCCTTAGTCGTTTGCCTGAGGCACTCGGCCCCAGCGTACCTGACCCGGACGCTTCTCTCGCTTAGGTAGCTGTCTAGCACCCTCCTAATGTTCACCGGGCACTTTTCATCAGCCAGTCTGACCTTGATGGCCGGCCACCATGCGCTATCGAAGGCTCCCTCTATATCCAGTGATACAACAGTGATCAGCTTCTTCTGACTTAGCTTTCCATTGATATGTTGTATCATGGTGTAGAGGGAGTCTTCGGTGCTTTTCTGTGGCATAAAGCCAAACTGGCGAGTACTAAACCGCGGGATGAGGTGCCATTTCAGACGAGCTACCAACAGCTTTTCGAGGATTTTGCCCAGGACAGGTAGGAGGCCGATCGGCCTGTACGACTTCGGGGTTGTGTAGGTGTCTTTACCTGGTTTTCGGAGTATCACTACTGTGGCCACTTTCCAGGCCCCAGGGAAGTGACCCTGCTCGAGACACTTGTTCGCGAGTGCAAGGAACACCCCTGGGTCCCGGAGAATGGCTTGGGCGCAGATATCGGCTGTGAGACCATCCACCCCGGGTGCCTTCTTCGGATTGAAGCTTTCCACCGCGGATCTCAGCTCAAGAAGCGTAAACGGTGGGTCATGGTATTCATCATGCGACCACTCGTTTACGCGACTGGCCGCTTCTCGAGTCCGGCGGTGGTCTTCATTATCCGAAGCCTCCAGGTCTTCGGGGTAGAAGGTCTCGGCCAAAAGTCGAGCCGAATCTTGCGGGTTGAGTGATACTCCGTCTTTTACCAGGGGCAGGTCTTCGTGCCTTTTGGAGGTCCGACCGATGATCCTGTAGATCCCCTCCCAGACGCCCTCCCTGTCTTGTTTCTCACAGAACGCCTTCCAGCCTTCTGTCTGTGCTCTCCTGGCGTGGGACTCATACTTCTCCTTCGCTTGCAGGTACTCCTCGACGACTTTTTGTCTCCGAACCTTCGCAGCACATCGTATGCGGCGTCTCTTGGTGTTGACGTCGGTCATCAGTTTAGCGAGCTCGGTGGACCACCACGGTATTGTATTTTTATTACTGTTTTTAATTTTAGGTATTGTTTGTTTGCACGTCTTTACTACTAAATTTATATATGTGTCTATGGCTTTTTCTAAATCTGTTTTATTATTAATTTTGTTTATTTCTTCTATATTAAAATTAAGTTCTATTTGTAATTGGGCCAGTTTCTCATGAAACTGGCTCCAATTTGCTTTTCTGGTGTTGTATATTCGTGTGGTTCTATTAATATGCGTGCCTTTGGATTTTTGTAGGTGAATTTTAAATACAATACCGTTGTGGTCCGAGCTCGTGATGCTTTCGTCAACTCTCCAGTCCTCCACCAGTCCCAACATTTCGGTTGAACATTCTGTTACGTCAACGAAACTGGTGAAGGACTGGCCGCCTCTGATGGTGTCGAAGGTCGGAGTGTTGCCGACGTTGAGTACCTGCAAGCCCATTTCCTCCAAGGTCCCCGCGAATTCCTCACCCCTGCTGTCGACGACAGAGCTGCCCCACCACGTGCTTTTTGCGTTGGCGTCGCCGCTCACGATTGCCTCGAGCTGTGGCAACTCCTCGCGAATCCGCTTGAGGTGCTCCAGGTATGGCCCTATGGGCTGGTCTGGTTCAAAGTAGATGGAGACTACTGCGATTTCCCAGGCGCGGGTTCGGATCCTCACCACCACGATGTTGTTGGTGGTGAGTTGCGGACACTGTGTGACGTCCAGGTCATCGTCGAAGACGACGATGGCCGCCTTCACAGTTCCATTTCCTACTTCCGCGCACTGGTAGACTCTCGCTCCTCGGTAGTCTCGCATCCTTTTAATTCCGCCCACATACGGCTCCTGGAGCAGTGCGAAAGCAACCCTACGCTCGCTAGCCACGATCAGGAGCTCTTGGGTTGCTAAGTTCTTCCTCTGCAGATTCGCTTGGATCACCTTATAGCTCGAGCGACAATCGGGGACGACTCCTGGTGCAACCGGGACCACCTTAGCAATACGCCACCGACAGGCGCGCCAATGCGTCCCACTTGACGCGGATCGGGCACGCACTGTCGAAGGCGTTGTGGTCCGATTTGCCCAGTTTCGCCAAGACGCAGTTGCGACACTTAGGCGTCTCTGCCGCCGACAGCAATGGGCAGTCCACACGCAAGTGGGGGTCACCGCAGTGTACGCAAAGGTCGGCGGGCTCCGTGCACAGTTTGCGGCTATGCCCGTACCGCAGACAGCGCGTGCACTGCACCAGTGGTGACTGGTCCAGTACACGCACCCGCTGCAGGTCTATGTGCACTCGGCCCGCCGTCGTTAGCCTCTGCCAAATCGCTGGGGACACCTGCAGGACGATGTGGCAAGTATGCGGGTTTCGCGTCTTGCGACGGTATCTTGCCGAGATCCTGACATCGTCCGCAGGTATATCCCCAACCAGATGGTGGTTTTGGCGTTTAAGCGCTGCGATGACCTCCACGTCCGAGTGGCAGGAGAGCAAGTCCTTTATGATGACGAGGGGGTCTTTATTTTTGACCTCTTCGACCACGAGGTCGCCTGCCTTCTTTATACGGTCTGCCACCCTCGTCATCTCCTCCCGGGTTTTAAAGCCGACAACGACCTTTTGGTCCCTGGCCTTCCGCAGCCGCTCCACCTGCGTGCCTTCGTTCGTCGCGTCAACTGCGGTTCGCAGCTTCGCAACGACCTCTTCACCGGTGTCTTTGTCGTTTTTTGACGAAACGACCACCGAGTGGAGAGGCCTTTGCGTATGCTGCCGCGAGCTGGCGACTTCCGCGAAAGTTGGCCCCAGGCCAGGGACGTATGCGGGTGTGGGAGTTTGTTTAAGTTACTCCGACAGAGCCCGTGTATGCTCCTGGCATTCCTCCAGCGCTTTATTGTGCTGCTGGAGGTTCTCCATGAGCTTCTTCACGAGCTCTGTCGGAACAACTGCGCTCGGCGTCACCTCCGTGGGACCCTCGACTCGGTTTTCCGGCTCGGTACCTGGTCCTCTGTCGGCCTCTGCCTCTTTCACCAGTTGGTAGAGCCTCTCCACCACTTTGGTGATTTCATCCTTAATCTCCTTCTTAAGGTTTCGAGAGCTCACCAACTGGATCTTTGCCTTAGAGAGGCAGGCCTTGGCTTCCGAGGTTCGGTTGAGATAGCGAGCCGGCTGCGAGCAGGGCGGCGAATGGTCCACGGCCCGCTTGTCATCCTTTGATACCGCCGCCTTGGATTTGAGCTTGGGGGGAGAAGTCATGGGGGCCTTCTTGGTGGGGGATGGCGTCTTGAAAAGCTGGACTGCCTTACGCTGGTCAGCCTCTCGCTCTCCGATACTGCGCCCCACCGAAGGGCCCGCCTGTTCCGTGACTGAACTCCCCGAATCCAGGCTCTCCTCCGCGGCTTTGGTCGTCTTAACGGTCGGTGTCCTAAACCCAAACATGTCGCCGGTAAGGGGAGTTAAATAAATAAGTTTAAAATAGGGACACTAAGCAATCTCTGATCCCTGTAAAGGGGGGATCAGAAGATCTAATAATATAATAAAATCAAAATAAAATCAAATTATAAATAATTATTTACATTTGTATAAATTTGCGTCAAAGAGTCAATAAAAACCTAAAACTATATATAATAATAATACTGTTAAAATTACTGGTCCCTGTAAAGAGGGGACCAGCAAATTGAAAAGTAAAAGGTCAGTACACCCAATGGGCGAGTCAACTCTAACAACTTGAGTCCAATACAGCAAATAAAAGACCCTTCTGCCTCAGAGTATGGAGCTAGAGTGGCCGTAAAAAGGAAGAAAAAGTTTTTTCGGCCTGGGCTTTCAGCTGTAGAGTAAAATCAAAAATAAAATTTTTCGACAGTGTCTTGGTCTATCCTCCCTATATAGTACAGGGTGGGTGGGCGGAGGAAATTTTTTGCGAGCTAGCGGGTCGTGCGAGGTGTCAAAAGACGCGTCTCGGCGCGGGCAAGCTCACTGTAAGGTTTTCAGCACTACTTTTGGAAGAAAAAACTTTAATTGTGGTCAAAAAACCTCAAAAATCCACGATTTTTAATGAAAAAACCGAGTTTTCAGCGACCTGGAAGGGTTTCAATTCGCGCGCAGCGCCGGGAAACCTAGGTTAGTATGGCGAAAACCCGATTCAGAAAACAAAACAGAAATCTAACGTAAGGTTTGTGAGTTATTAATTTTTAAAGATGTAAAATTTTGAAAAATAGGGGTAAGTACTAAAATAAAACCACCCTTGCAGGAAAGTCAAATATTTTGTGTCAGTTGGTTTGCGGAGGCCTATTTATAATGAATACTGTCGAAAACCGCTTCAAAAAAGCTTTTCAGGAGTCTGAGATATCTCGATTTGTGTTTCGACGGTGCTCAAACTCAAACTCAAACTCAAACTCAAAGCATTTATTTCAATTAAACCCTTTACAGGCACTTTTGAATTGTCAAGTCGAAAGAGGTGAAGCTATCTGCACGTTCCAAAGCGTAGATCTCTATGGAGAAGAACGTGCAAGAAACTCCACGGACACTCTTTTAAATCATGTACTGTATTACATTACGTTTAATACATCCTTAGGTGCTTCTATATGTGAGGACAATGCAAAGAAAAAAAAAGAAAGGAAACCACAAAACAATTCAAAGTATAAAGATTAAAACAAATCAGTGGCAGTTAAGAGGTGACCAGTCTCAACCGACGGCGCCCGTTCACGAACATGACGCGTGCATCGGCACCGTTTAGCTCAACCATTTTGAAGGGAACCGAACGATCCAACACGCACGCCACCATCAGCGAGACATTTGAGCGAGCATGACATGCTCTCAACTGCCATTTTAGTTCAAGTCACAAAGTAAACTAATAATAAGGTATTACATGTAAATGGCTCCATGGTACTCACACCTGCTTCCTAAGGTAGTTTCTGTTATACGTACCTATGTATAGATTTTAATAAAATTTAAGTTTTTTGCAGATATATGCGAGCTAGCGGGGCGTGCGAGGTGTCAAAAGACGCATCTCGGCGCGGGCAAGCTCACTGTAAGGTTTTCAGCACTACTTTTGGAAGAAAAAACTTTAATTGTGGTCAAAAAACCTCAAAAATCCACGATTTTTAATGAAAAAACCGAGTTTTCAGCGACCTGGAAGGGTTTCAATTCGCGCGCAGCGCCAGGAAACCTAGGTTACTATGGGGAAAACCCGATTCAGAAAACAAAACAGAAATCTAACGTAAGGTTTGTGAGTTATCCCCACCGAATGTGTCTCCACGTTGTCGTCGTGGTGGGGCTTGAGCGTCCCAATGATCTTGCGAGCTTTCCCGGTAGAGCCACTCATGCCGGAAGGTCGCAAGTGAGGGATCAGACCAAGAGAGACACACGCTTGCTCGCTGCTCTCTGGTACGCGTCTGATCATCAGACGTGACTGTGGGAGCAGCAAGCAGGTGGAGAGGTGAGGTGAGGAGAGTGGGCCCCGAAAAGGGGCGGAGCAAACAGGGACCGCACCCTTAAAAGGCACAAAAATGAGTCAAGATCTTTGCAAAATGAGTCCCCAGGTGGGTCCCGACTGCTCAGCGGTCGGGGAATCCCACCCCGCTTCGGCGGGCTGCCCTCCGTACTCTGGGGTGGGCAACAAAGACCTTCCGCTTGCCAGTGGCAACAAGAGCCGAGGAGGCTCCGAATCATCGTCGTCATCCGGATCCGCTTCGTTTAAGGAGCTGATGGCGTACGAGTTTGAAGAGGAGGGTTCGCCTGAGCGCCGGGGTGGTGCGGAGTCGGATTCCGGCTCCGCGCCAGACCTGATAACGGTCAGCTCGGCGGGCTCTGGAGACAGAGGAGGGGGGGCTGCTGTGGAGGGCGTCAAGCTCTTCCGCAAGCGGCCCAGACGGGAGGATGACAGCGGGTCGTCCTCTGAGGGCGAGTTTGCCTCCGTCCGCAAGATCCCCACCGCCAGGCGGGGCAGGGGCTGTGAGGCGGGGAGGGGGCTGGCTCCCTCTACCCGGGAGGTGGAGAGTCGGGCCGGGAGGTTGGTGGAGGAGGGGCGTCGCCCTGGAGGGAGCGGTCGTAGGGCTCCCTCTACTCTTTCGCCTGCTCTCGACTCCGACGACTCGGAGGCCCCGGGAGAGGTGCGTCCCACTGTCGAAGACAAGAAGGCCCAGTTTGCGGAGGTCGTGGAGGCCGCGATCCGCGCTGTGGCCTTCAAGCGAAAGCAGTCCTCCAAGCGGGAGGCCATTACGGCGGCCAAAGCCTCCATTATGGCGGCGGCGGCGGCCAACGTCGGCGGGTCCGGAGAGGCGACAGAGTTGCGGGCGGAGGTCGCCCGCCTCGCGGCCGTAACGGAGCGACTCATTGCAGAGAATGAGTCGCTCCGGAGGGACCTGGCTGGCATGGCCAGAGCGGCCTCGGAGGAGCCGCAGGGGGGGCCGAGTCCGGCGACGCTGGAGGGGAGCCTAGTGCTGAGCCAGGTGCGGAGCCTGGTGCGGCAGGAGCTGGCTCCCTACCAGAAGCAGTTCTCCGTTTTGGAGGACATGATTCGGCGTCCCCCACTAGCGGCGACACAGAGGCCCCAGGGCCGGCAGAAGGCGGCTTCGTACGCGGCCACCGTGGCTGCCGGCCCAGGAACGTCTGGCCAGGCGAAGGCGAAGGCCAAGGGCGGAGCCGCGCCGGCGCCAGCGACAGCGCCTGTGACGCCGGCGACTACGACGCCGGCGACGACGACGCAGCCGCGGTGGCTGCTGGCCCGGGAACGTCCGGCCAGGCGAAGGCCAAGGCGGGAGCCGCGCCAGCGCCTGTGGCGCCGGCGCCTGCGACGCCGGCGACGACCAAGTCGGCCCCGGCGAAGAGGGGAAGGAGGAAGGCTGGAGGGGGAGCGGCTAAAGCTGCTGCGTCAGTGGCGCCGCAGCCGCCCCCACCCCCAACCTCGGACCCTCCTGCGACCGGGGCCGGGTGGCAGGTTGCTGGAGAAAAGCGGCAGGCCAAAAAGGCGGCCAGGAGCAAGGCCAAGAGGCAGCGGCGGAAGGCCAACGCCATCGCGGCGAGGCTTCGCGCCCCGAAGTCCGCGGCTGTGGTCTTAACACTGCAGCCGGAAGCGGAACAGAGGGGTGTGACGTACCTCGCCCTGATGAAGCGGGCGAAGGAGGCGGTGAACCTCCGGGAGCTGGGCATCACTGGGGGCCTCGGGATCAGGAGAACCCTGACCGGTGCCCGGAAGCTCGAGCTCGCCGGAGCGGAGAGTGGCCCGTTCGCGGACGCCCTGGCCGAAAGGCTGAAGGAGGTCCTCCCCGCGGACGAGGTTCGAGTGTCCAGGCCGACTAAGTGCATTGACATGCGCATAGTGGGCCTGGACGACTCCGTGACGGAGGAGGAGGTTGTGGCCGCCGTCGCCAGGACTGGGGGGTGCTCTGCCGAGCTCGTCAAGGCGGGCACCCTCCGGCCTGACAACACGGGCATGCAAACCCTTGTGGTGAGCTGCCCCGTGACGGCGGCCAGAACATTGTCGGAGGGTCGAAGGCTCTTGGTGGGGTGGGTAGCTGCAAAAAAAAAAAAAAAAGGTTTGTGAGTTATTAATTTTTAAATCGATACAGAAATAAGAAACTATACTTTGTCTCTTTTTAACCAATGAGTTTTCACATTTGAAGAAAGAGACGTCACGCTATTTGTTTTATCTCTTCCTGACAACATTTTCACATATCCGTCAATGTACGTACCTCGCGTGCCATCCGCCATTGTTTGGACCCGTGGTTTTGAAGTACGTCAGCTGTCAAGTGAACAACAACATTGGGTTTAAATTACGATTTTTAGGGATAAAAACGCTCCAAACTAAATTGTATTGTGCTGTGAGTGTCTAGTGGAGCAAATTGAATATGACTACGTGTGCAATAATTCAGTGTGGTGCAAGGAAAAACCCCAATCGAGCCTAATTAAACATGCACAGGTTAGTAGCCGTATTTTAAGAAAAACTTTATCATACTGCTATTTTTTTTGTATAACTATCCTTGTTTTATTTATAGAATCAAAGTTCCCACATTTACATACAAATTATTTCTGATATTTACCTCTATTTGCTAAATTTATATCATGTTTTGTTTACAATAGAAATGACAATTCAAAATAGTGATGTCTTTTATTAAATAAGCTATCGATAAGAAAGTTATTTTTTTTTAGTTTGTATTATATATTGTAGAGTAGGGTATCAAAATGAAGGGCTTGAAGAGACGATTTTGAAAATAAAACTAACAGAATAAAAATAAAAATAGTGATAGTACTAAAACGACAATATCAATTCGTCATGCAGTAGGTGGTGGTTATTTAGTTCACTCTGATTTGTTCCACTAACTGCATCAAACTGAAATAAATTTGCATGTTTTTTATTTACACAGGTTCCCTAAAAATGAAGTACTATGCCAAAAGTGGCTTGTGAAAAGCTATCCTTAAGAAACTATTTTAATAAATTAACATTGAATAATATCGATGGTCAAGTTTTTTTTTTTCTGAAACAAACGAAGGGGTACGTTTTCGGATATAATATAAGATCAAACGAACTTCGACAAGTGAAGTTCGATCGACATTATATTAATCGCTTCATTCGAAGATATAACATTCACAACGTAGTTCCTCTACCCTACAAGGCAACTTCGCACTTTTTTAAAATTACCCTCGCAAATTTATTTTTCTCTAGTAACTCTTAGCAGTCCTTTCAAACCTCATTCTTTTTAGAGTAAGTGAATCTAGCGAAAACTTCATTTAGGGGAAATAGGGTGGGTGGGTGTTTATATCTTCGAATGAAGCGATTAATATAATGTCGATCGAACTTCACTTGTCGAAGTTCGTTTGATCTTATATTATATTGCATCGCTTCATTCTTCAGATATAACATTCACAACGTAGATGTTTAGAGATGAAGTTTTAGCTGTTTTTAGAGTTCAATAATTATACATTGTTTAATCAATTCTTGTTTATTTATTACACTGAGATAATAATACCTTGACAATATTTGAGTTTGTCATCTAATTAGTATTGTTTAGTCTAGAATCAAGTGCTTAAATAATTATTTAGATTACTACATACAATCTTAATGTAATAATAGATCAATATGATTAATCAACCTTATTTAATTTGTGTTTGACGGAAAACAAACAGAACTGGCGAAGGAATTTTCTTCGCGTATGGCCCGACAATAATATTTCGCGAATGTTTGAGAAGCTTCTGTCCAACCAGCCGCCTTCCGGATGGCGTCTATAGAAAGGCCAGCGCGGTGCGCCGTGGAAGTGGCGGCATGACGCGTGCTGTGTGCGCTGAATGTCGCCACGTCCACGCCGCTCTCACACAATACTAGTTTTATCCAACGACTGATTGACTGTGCCGTCGCGCCTCTATAGGGTCGTTTAAACGTTAGGAATAAATTAGGTACGTTTTCAGGTCTGATTTCTTTAGTCACTTGAAGGTAATCTTCTAATAACGTAGCCGGGCAAATACTTGGTTTGTCTACAAAGTATGGTAGAAATAATATTGGTTGATCTCGGCCAGGGGCCGATGTTTTTACTATGTCAGTTATGACTATGTCAATGCCTCTGGAAGTTATTTTTATGTTTGAGGTCTTTATTAGTGAGAACGTTTGGACTCTGTGAGCTGTGCAAATAGCTAACAAAATAGCCAGCTTTTTTGTGATCTTCTCCATTGGGAGATTCTTATTTGGAAACCAATTAGAGATAAAGTCGAGTACCACCTGAGGATCCCAAGTGCTCGTGTATTTAGGTAAACACGGTCGCAACTTGTACACTCCTTTCAGTAACCTTTTGATGCAGTCGTCTGTTCCTATACTACTTCCTAGAAGTAGCGATAGGGCAGATCGATTGCTATTTAGGGAGCCATATGATGCTCCCTTATCAAATTGATCGCACAAGAAGGTCATGACCCGTGGAATTGATACCTCAAACATGCTAACATTATTGCATATACAGAATTTCCACCACAGTTTAAAGGTGACATTATATTGCTGTACAGTATTATTAGACAAAGAGGCTAACATTAAGTCAAGAGCAGTTGAGGGCGTTCCTCGTTGTGTGAACGCAAGCCGGAGAGCACCGCGGCACCCAGGGTAAGCGACTTGTAAAGTGGATGGTGAGTTCTGAAACGGGAAGATAAAAGATCTTTGTTTGCTTTCAGAATAATAATTTCTGACACAAGCATACTTTTTAACGTAGGATACCAAGCTTGTGATGGCCATAAAGGAAATACAAGAATTCCTTTGGCATTGTCTAAAACAATTTTTTGTAAGCATCTTAATATTAAAGAAAATGGCGGAAAGGCATAAAAGAAATTATAGCGCCAGCTAACAGTAAAGGCGTCGACAGTGATAGCATCAGGGTCTGGTCGCCAAGACACATAGCGCTCGCATTTTGCATTGGTGCGAGAAGCGAATAAATCTATATCTGGCTTACCTAATTCTTGTGTTATCAATTGGAATGCTACATTTGATAATTCCCATTCTGTATCTGTATTAATTTTTCTCGATTGTTCGTCGGCTATAACATTATCGTGTGTATTTATGTAAGATGCAAATAACCAGATATTTCGCCTCTCACACCATTGCCAAATAGATCGAGATAAATCGCTTAAATGTGGAAATTGTATTCCGCCCATACGATTGATATAACTAATGGCTGTCGTATTATCAATACGTAATAATATAACACAATCAGAATAATCACGAACAAACCATTTTAAAGCTAAAAATACCGCTAACAGTTCAAGGTAATTAATATGAAACATCAATTCAGATTTTTTCCAGGCGCCATTTATGCGCTCGTTATTACAACAAGCACCCCAGCCTGTCCTAGACGCATCAGTGAATATTTCTAATATGAATTCTTGAGCTCTTATGGAGTTGGACGTTATGGAAATATTTTTCGCCCACCAATTCAGATCATCTAAAATTATATTTGGTAACTTAATTTTTGTATCGAAATTGTTATTTATTTTCAATGACAGATATTTCTGTCGTTCTAAGATTTTTGTGTACATCCATCCATATTTTGCTGCGGGGCAAGCAGCGGTAAGAACTCCAATTAATTGAGCAAATTCTCTTAATGTGCAGCTTGGCAAAAGTAAAAATTTATCAACTAACTTAGCAATATGATTGCGTTTTTCATCTGGTAAGGATATCATTAATTTTTTTGAATTATACATGAAGCCTAAGAATTTACAATTCTGTTTTGGTTCCAATGAACTCTTATTATAATTTATTACAAAACCAAGAGATTCTAATAATTTCAAAGTTTCTGTGACGTTATCACGACATTCAGAATAATTATCACCAATACATAGTATATCGTCAAGATATTGGACTGATTTAAAACCCTGGCTCCTAAGATGAGAGACTACCTCTCTCATAATCTTGGTAAAGGTTCTAGGTGCTACAGATAAACCGTACGGCATAGCGTTAAATTCGTACAAAAGCTTTTGTGAGTTATCGTCCTCGAAATAAAATCGTAAGTATTTACGGTGATGTTTTGTGATAGGAATTAAAAGGTATGCTTCTTTCAGGTCTATGGTGGCCATGAAGCCGTTTTGAGGAATTAATTTAGAAACGGTTCTGTAATCTTCCATTTTAAAATGGAACTTTGGTATGAACTTGTTTAGTGGTTTTAAATTCAAAATAAAGCGCTTATCACCGTTCGGTTTAGCAGTTAGGAATATTTTTGATATGAATTGATCTTTAGATGATGAACATGTTGATATCGCGCCTAAATCAAGTAACTTTTTGATGGCTAAATTCATGTCCTCTTTTTCTGTCTGTGAAAGACAATTACGAGGTAACATGGTTTGAACCGGAGTTATGGAAAAAGGTATAGAAAAGCCATTACGAATCCATTCGAGAACGATATCATTAGAAGTTATGTTAAGCCAGTGAGTATAAAAATGATGTATTCGTCCAGCATGTACCTGGTCTATTGTTGGGGCTGAGCACGCGTTTTGCTCGTGTTCAAATACCTCGTTTGCGCCGCTGGCTGAGCTTTGCGTACTGCAGGGGCTTGTCTCCTCTGGCCTCCGCGCCCCCCCCTGTTCGACGGGTAACGCGAAGGACCTGGCCAGTTTTCCTGGTAACGAGGTCTTGTGACTGCCGACTGAACTGTGTGTGGTGGTTTTTGAGCCACCGCAGTCTTTTTTATTTGCAGGCCCTGCCTTTCGATAGCTTTTGAAGCTTTGATTTTTTCAGATAGTTTTAATCCGAATAAAGTGCTATCCCTTTCATTATCTTTGATAACATTTAGGAATGATTTTTCCAAGCCGGGTGTTACCAGTTTGATACGTGCTTGAGTATCCATATGGTGAAGATGAGTCAAGATACGACAACTGTCACTTAGAATTTTAATTGCCTGAATTTTTTCTTCACCTGTGATGAGAAGGGTCATCGCCCTGTTTACGGCAGTGATCCCTGTACCAAGAAGTTGTTGTGATAACTCCATCTTCTTGTCGCGGTTTCTAGCCATATCCGTTATAGCTGCCGAAATTTCGGCATTAAGATTTGGTGCTTGCAAAAGTGGACAGTTGGAGGGAACAAGATATTCTTTTAATAACTTGTCCTTGACTTCCTTCGGGAGTCCTCTTTTTAAAATGGGCTGCCATCTTTGTGCTAAATTTTCATGGATTTTTTCTCCAAACTCAGGAATGTCGTCAGAGGGCTCCCCTAATGCTGATAGAATTTCTGGGTCGATCTCATGTTCGACAGGAGGTAAGTCGGTCGTTTCCGGTACTCCTGGATCAGAGACTGGTATCTCAGGAAGGTTAGTTAGTGGTGGATTAGCGGGCTCCTCCATTTCGATTTTTTCGGCATCTTTAATAATAAAATAATTTATTTTTAGAATGCAAATACTTTGACAAAAATAATATACCTTCGTTCTATCTCTCGGATAGACCCCAGGCTTTTGTCTTTTTTTTTTTTTTTGCAAAAAATGTTTAGCTATCTCACGTGAGATACGCTTATGTTTTGCTTTTATGCCCTCGTGTTGACTCACGGCCAACCCCCAGGCTAGCCACGTTCGGTTTCGAATCAAGGCAACAAAGAGATCTTCAAGGTTATCACAAGGTTGTCACGACATTGTAGCACTTATTCACATAAATTAACATGAGGTACTCACCGTCGACGGCGCCATCACAATCCACATCGGAATCCGAAAATTCTAACACTCGCGCCATACGACGACAATGTTGTCGTTCTTTTTGTTCGAGTTTACGAATCTTTTTGTTATAACGCTCAATCTTATCTTTAGCGCTGCGTTTAGGCATAGTTAACAAGAGAAAGAAAAAACAACTCAATCAAATAATAAAACCGTTAGTTTTGAAAAAAGGGGACTGATATCAGAGAACTCGTGTTTTCGTTGCCTCGCACGGAAAAAGAATGAGGTTTGAAAGGACTGCTAAGAGTTACTAGAGAAAAATAAATTTGCGAGGGTAATTTTAAAAAAGTGCGAAGTTGCCTTGTAGGGTAGAGGAACTACGTTGTGAATGTTATATCTGAAGAATGAAGCGATGCAATATAATAACAGTTACATTACATTTATTTAAATAAATGTGTCTTTTCGGTCAGAATTATGGTTTTTCTTCTCCTACTTGAACGAATGAACGGTAATTATAGGTCACAAGTTGCCAGAAGTTATTTAAGAAGTAGTTATATGTTAATTGTTATACATGATTTAGTTCGTAAAGTGATTTAGAAGGCCACTTTTAGTTTCTATAAAATTAAACTCAGATTTCAATGGATAGTTCACAATAATTGGTAATGGTTGGGACTTTCAAAAGTGCCTAATAAATATCTCACTAACATTAGGCATTTACTTTGACCTGGTGATATATTATAGTGAATAAAGGTACATTTTTCATATTACTTTGTTTTAATCCTTTTAATACCTCAGTGTTAGTATTTTTCTACAATATTTATACTCTATGGGCCGAGCCTACGTAAAACGGTCGCCCGCGCGGTCCCTTACAAAAGCCCTCCGTTGCGGCCCCTTTTTGCTAAGTAACAAATATTAAGTTTTCCATCGACTCTACACATGCACACCTTTAAAGTTGAAATAGCGATACTGAGGGTCAGAGTAATCTTTATGAACAACTTTAAATGTAGAACAGAACCTGAAATCGCAAAAAACCTCAGTTGTCACTCGCAAAAACAAAATTCGAAGTCAGTCAGTCGCTCATAAAATGTAGCTTCTCACCCCTTGTAATCTAATCATCCAAAGTTTATTAGTATTGATAAGTAACAAAATTAAATGTACCAGAAGAAATGTTAGTAACTCTGGTATCGATATCGATACTTTTTGGTTTTGATTACTTATGTGCTTCCCTAGCAATGGCCGCCATCTTTTGGACCAGGTTTATAGTAGGTATGCACGCGTATTTTGTAGGTATGTCCATATTATTGTAAGGTCTTTGGTTGACATAGATACATGACAGAAATGCAAAATGAATTTTTCTACGTTCCGTTTTACCGATTTTGTACGATATTTATACCACAGACACTGTATTGTGACCATTGAGGTAGGAATAATAAGGAGACGCTGCGTTATTCTATACATACATTTGCTTATACAAATATGAGTGAAATATGATTCAGAACTTGAAATATCGTTATGTCTCATTCTTTCTTGTGAGATAATCCTATTTGATAAAAGAGACAACTATATTTAAGTTGTTGCTAATTATGGCAACATTTTGTCGTGATGTAGAGACAGTTGTAGGTAAGTGCCGTTGCAGCCATATTATGTTCACAATTCATGGTAGTTACGCTGTCAAATGGTTGTTTACTTTTTTTATTATTGTGATTTGCGAGAAAACTACGAGTAATTTTACTTTTAAAACTGAATGTAAATGTTGGAAAACATAAATCCAACATGCCTGTGTGTTGTGTTGTGAAGTGTGGTGCAAGAAACAGTCAAAATCAACCTCAATTGTGTTTGCACAGGTTAGTAGCCGGTTTTCATGCATTTTTACACACAATAATACACATTCGGTGATACTATTGTAACGCAATCATGAATTTATGGCTAAAGTATTGATATTTGGATTCATTTCCACATAACAGGCCTTTTTATTATATTTGTTTATTCATTCGTTTGTTTACATAATGAAATAGTGTTGTACCGTTGCCGACTTGCGGTAATACGAAACTAGTTCCTCCGCTGGAACGATATCGGTATATTCTGTGATGTTAACATAAATAATCCTGCGTCTTATTCGGTCCGAGTGACCTAGCTAGGTCCGGCCTGTGATTCACACTTCACACCAAAATCAAAATATTTTACGTAAATCTGAAGAAAACATTGAAAACGCTAATTATCTCTAAAAGAGTAATCATGGAGTTTCTTGCCGGCATTTCTCCATAGGAAACAGCTAATTGGAACCGTGCACCTAGCTTATAATGTTTTATGTTTGTTTTAGTTACATTTTAGCATCTCTAACCAAAATGATTTAAAAATACTTTAATTTTTATAGGTTTCCTAAGAATTAAGGCTTACAGAAAAAATGGTTAGAGGCTAAGGGTCGTGGGGTGATGTTAAATAGCCTATAGCCATACTGGCTACCAAAAGCAAAAATAATTTTAATGCTTTTTTTTGCGCGGTACCCTAATTATTTCTCTAAAATAAAAGTAGCCTTAGTTACTCCTTGTAACATATCTGCCTGTAAAAATCCCGTCAATATTTGTACAGCTATTTCAGAGATTAGCCGGGACAAACACTTCAATTTCATTTATTTGTATAGATAGCAGAAGGTAAGATAACCTACTCATCTTTTTCTGTTACTATTACAACGGATTATATAATATGATAATATGAGGTATGATCCAAATGTGATAAATTAGTGGAACTCGTAACTAGTATCGATACTCGTTGTAGTAACACCTTGATTGACTCAACCCTAGCAATGGCAGCCATTTTATGTTCTGTAGGTATGCACCCTTTTTTCGTAGGTATTTCCCGTCCATACTTTTATAGGTCAATGATTGTGACAGATTTGGTTATCAATGTCAAACAAATCACCCATTTTAATTTAACGTTCCGTTTTCGCTTTTATTCAATTTGAGTTTAGAAACTTATTTTGTTAATTTCCCAATAAATATGCGTTGCCTTCTAATAGAGTGGTAGCGTTATAATCAGGGACTCAAGCTCTTCTAGATTCAAATAATTTTACACCAGTGGCGAAGCGTGGTCATAAGCCCATTCCCGTCGGCTTCCCTTCAGAAGTTTGGAACACTAATACTCTATCGTAATTTAAAACTCAAAATTGAGCCCACTGATTAAGTTTATATTACACTAGCTGCTGCCCGCGACTTCGTCCCCGTGGAATCCCCGATTTTAAAACATTCTTTATCGCTGCTCCGCTCCTATTGGCTTTAGCGTGATGTTATATAGCCTAAAGCCTTCCTCGATAAATGGTCTATTCAACCCAAAAATAATTTTTCAATTCGAACCAGTAGTTCCTGAGATTAGCGCGTTCAAACAAACAAACAAACTCTTCAGCTTTATAATATAATATTATAAGTATAGATTATATTTGTTAATAATAATAAAAAAAAAAATATAACTTAAAAAAAAGTATTACAATTCCTTCACTAATTAATCGAAAAGAATTTCGTTCCATCCGTGTGTCCCTTGACACCTCTCAAGTTTTTTTATTTTTTGCTGCGGCTTACCTCTCTCAACATATCACCCTTCGCCACTGTTTTACACCCCAACTCCTGCCAAACGATACTAGACCCGACCCGTAGGTAGGTATAATAGCGACATTCAAACTTTGTGTTTTATTTTTTTTAAGATAGAATGCCATCTTTACAATCATTACAGATTGTAAAGATGGCATTCTATCTTAAAAAAAAAAAATATTTAGCATCATCCAAAGTAAAGTTATGAGAGTTCAAAAAAACAACGAAGTGCTTCGAGAAAAGGTTGGTAGTGCCCCCCTTGCGCTTCGCTTGGCCGAATTTAAGTGAATCAGACAGGTTTACTTGGCTTTGTGTCAATCTATTCTTACCAACTGCATAATTTCCTGGGGTGGTGCACGTCTATCAAGTTCAGTACTCCTCGAACGTACTCAAAGAGCATTTTTTGTTCGTCGTCAATATAGACTGCTTTGAACTACATCGCATAAAGCACACGAGTACGCGGTAGGTAATTCGTTTGAGAGCGTTGTGCAATGGAGCTACCGGTATCTAATTTTGATTTTCGAGGCACAAAAAAGTACCTACTCCGAGGAATGTCCGTCGTCTGCACACTGCGCAGGTCTCAAAGGTCGATACTTCGATAGGCATGAATGAAACTACAGAAGTCTATTACTCTCAAAGAGTTTATTGAATTTGTTCTTAGAACGGTGACTGAATAAATTCTTGAAATCATTCGCGGCACAACAACCATCACATTCATACATAGTAGATCACAATCGTTAGATAAACTTCCATATTATAATGACATAATATTTATAATTTATTTTATTATCTCCAAAATATATTTATTACTTAAATGTATTAACCCTTTACACCCGAGGGTATACGATAGTGCGAGTAACTTTAAAAAAATCTGAAGTCCGCGCGGATTCATTTTTGCGAACGCAACCGACGACGATCGATCGTGAGAGATGTGTACTTCACGTGTAGTGGCGCCCGAGTCGTAGAAGAGTTGTTAGTTTGTCTCAATCGGAAGTAAAAGACGGCTGCGTATTTTGATCCGACCGGTGGCACGTGTAAGTATTGTGTTTTACTGTCTATTCTTATATTTTGAGTATTGTTTTTGTTTTATTTTACAATATAAACAATAATCTAATGAAATACAAACTATTTTTGCTATTTTAGTTAGTGAGTTAGAAACAAATTGTACCTAAACTTCAAGTAGCACGGTCGTGGCCCTTCGGTCGTAACCCGATAAATTGATTTGAACTTAGTTTTTTGTTTATTGATATTTAGTTGGTATTGTGGTTAAGTAGTTGTTATTTTTTGTTTTGTTTTAGTGCTTCCTATATCTGATGACCGTATCTTCGAACTCCTTGGCGATGGAAACGAGTCAGATATTGAAGAATTCCACGACGAAGAAGATTCAGAAACTGAGCCGCGTGTACTCGCTGAACTTGTGGGCGAGGACGAGTATTCTGAAGGTTCAGGCGATGAAATAGAACCTGAACCTGTAAGTCAGGTAATGACCCCAAATAGGGGACGCTCTCATAGTACTACTTCGCGGCAAATTAGATGCAGAGGGAGTTCTCGTGGTACTGCTTCGCAGCGAGTGCAATCACGGAGAGGACGTTCTCGTACTACGGCAATTCAGCGAAATCTGCAGCAACATGGTCATGGAGACACCTGGAAGAATATTCCTTTTAACGATAAGCCACATGAATATACTGTAACTGTACCAAAAAACCTAGTTCGTAAACCATCTGAATATCATCAAGATTATTTTGATGAAGGTTTCTACGAGGATACTGCTCGGTGTACAAACTTATATCACATGCGGAAGACTGGCCAAGCACTCAAAACTACAAAAGCGGAAATAGCTAAAGTGTTTGGTGTGTATATTCTCATGGGATGCCTTCCGTACCCACGAATGCCGATGTACAGGCGAGCTAATAAGAGGATTGGACTTATTGCCGACAAAATAGTTCGCGACCGATTTTTAACTTTACGCAATGCTCATCATGTAGTTGATCACGATCAACCAACTGAAACTGATACTAACAATCCACTTTGGAAGGTACAACCGGTAATCAAACGGGTGCAAGATACCTGCAACAAACTGGAAAGAGTTCCGTCCTATTATTCCATAGATGAGCAGATGATACCTTTCACTGGCCGATGTTCTTTGCGTCAGGTCGTTAAAAATAAACTACGACCAGTAAGTAGGTTTTAAAAATTTTGTTCTAACTACAAGCGAAGGTCTGATGCTCGACTTCGAGATTCATAGAGGCGCTAATACAATGTTTGCTGATACGTCTTTGGGTCTGGAACCTTCTGTCATACTCCATTTGACCAGAAGTGTCCCTCCAGGAAGTTGTGTGTATCATGATCGTTTTTTCACTACGGTACCTTTATTGGAAGAAATGAATCGGAGAAATATACACAGCACTGGCACAATTATGTTTAATCGCATCCCAGACCGAGCCGCTTGCAAATTCAAACAAGATTCGGCTATGTTTCGCGGAGAAAGTCTGCATTACACCAGGGATTCAACTGTCATCGTCAAATGGAGGGATAACAAGTCCGTGATCATGGCATCTAACTGTACCTACAGGATCTTCGTCGGGTACTATTGTCAAACGGTGGGATAAAAAACAAAGAGGTTACATTGATGTAGCGGCTCCTAAAATTATCAAACAGTACAACCAGCACATGGGAGGCGTTGACATTCTCGACCAGCAAATGGAATATTACCGTACCTTCATCAAGACAAACAAATGGTCTTTGAAAGTTATTACACACTTTTTGGATTTGGCGTTAGTCAATTCTTGGCGACTATACAGAAATGATTGCGTAGCAAATGATTACCCGAGAAAGGATGTAACGTTTTCCCAACTATGTTAATTTTTGTTATTCTTACTACATTTTAAAATAATTTGTGATCTCATTTTTGTTCCTAAAAGTTTAAATAACTTTTATTCTGTGATTTTAAGTTTGACAGACGTTGCCTTTGTTTATTTTAAGAATTTTATTTATTTTTGATAAATAATTAGTTAGAAGAAGGTTCAATTTATTGTGAAATGATGAAGACTGATTAATGAAGAGGTTATTCAAATAAATAAATAATGATTAGTAATTCATTCGTTGTTATTTTTTGAGAAAAATCAAATTAAGACGATAACACTCACTATTGTGAGACTTGTAGGTTATACCTAAGTGCCACGATCGTGAGGGCACGTTTTCAGGAAAACTGAAAATTCTGAATTTTTTGTTGCATTTTTCCTAGCTTCCTTACACTTCTAGAAATGCCCTCAATCAGCTTTTTCTTAAATATTTGCAACTTTTTTTGTTCGGGTGTAAAGGGTTAATTAGTAGAGGATCACAAAATAATGGATAAATCCTACACGAACCAAGGAGCAGAGCGCCACGGCCGCGCCGCCGCCCGCGCTCACAGCGCAGGCGCGGGACGGAGCCTGTGACGTCACTGGGCCGCGGTCGGCGCACGCCTCTGCTCCGTAGGCCAGTTAAAGCTTGCTTCTTAATCCCTTAACGATAAAGTAATGATAGTATCCTAACTTGTACTTCATTTCCTACAAATAAATAGATCGATGCTTACTTCTATGCATAGCTATCACGTTTTGTTACACTTTAGTCCCTACTCGTAAAATGTAAGTATGATATTATAGTCGAAGGTCTGCTTAGCTCTCGAGGGACAAGCATGAGCGACACATGCACACCACACATCGTACACATAAATATAAATGCCCGGCCCGCGAGCGTCCGCGAGCGGAGGCGCGGGGCGGGCCATCACAGCTCGCACAGCCATAAGCTCTCAGACTCTATCGTCTACAAAATATAAGTATCTCTATGTATGTACACAACAAGACAATTTTACATCGACGCGCTCGTGCACCGATGGTTCTGCGGCTGGCACGAAGGGGAACATATGTACAGTCCGCTACTTCAATATACATATAATTACTATTCTTATGTGTATAATAATAACGTCTCGTTTTATCTAAATATCACACTCCGTCAAGTCAATCTCAAAAAATATGTGTTCTCGTTAGGTGGTCACTACTGGGTAGAGTGGAGGGTAGTGAGCGGTGAGCGGTGAGGGCAGCCAGCCTAGGCGTGCGTGGGCGGCAGCTTGGCGGGCTCGAGGCGCTCGTCGGCGGCCAGCAGGCGGTCCAGCTCGGCGTCCTCATAGAATACCACGAAGTGCTCGGGCTTGGCCACGGCCTCGAAGATGGAGCACACGGACGGCTTGACGTTGTAGAAGTACAGCGGCTGCCGCGTGGCGTGGAAGTCGGCCGTGAGCTGCTCGATGCTCTTGGCCGCCGTGTAATCGGCGCTGTAGATGTGCGTACATTCGATGACCACGGGCACGGAGCTGGACGCGGCGTGCTTGGTGACTAGGCGGCGCACGTAGTCCACGGACGGGAACATGAGGCAGCGGTCCGGCGTGATCATCAGGTACTCGACGCCATGCTCCGTCTGCAACAGGCGCACACAGTCAGCACACACCACGCGCTGGCTCGTGACGTCACGCGCGGGCGCGCGGCGCTCACCTTGAGCATCTCGACCGACAGCTTGGGGCGTGCGGCGTGGTACAGGATGAAGATGATGTTGACGATGACACCGGTGAGGATGCCGAGCTCGATGGGCAGCGTGAGGCACAGCACGAACGTACCCACGCCCGGGATCAGGTCCAACTCTGAAACACGACGAGTCACGCAAACGTTACATACCATGTCTTACTAATATTGCACACGTAGATTGGTCACGCTTCAACAGCGCAGATTATAATGCAAGGCACGCGGGAAGACTGACACATACACTGGGCGTTCCAGTGGATATCTTGGAAGGGAGACAGAGGAGATAGGTACTTTATATTTTTTTATAATAATAAACCGACATGTCACCGAAAACAAGCGCAATAAGGCACGCAGCAGTTCGCTTTGTGAGGGCGAGCCTGTCGCTATCTACTCACTAGCTCATAACAGTGTCCCTGTACAAGACCTGCCTTAACTTTATGTGGCGAGCCTGTCGCTATCTACTCACTAGCTCATAACAGTGTCCCTGTACAAGACCTGCCTTAACTTTGTGTGGCGAGCCTGTCGCTATCTACTCACTAGCTCATAACAGTGTCCCTGTACAAGACCTGCCTTAACTTTGTGTGGCGAGCCTGTCGCTATCTACTCACTAGCTCATAACAGTGTCCCTGTACAAGGCCTGCCTTAACTTTGTGTGGCGAGCCTGTCGCTATCTACTCACTAGCTCATAACAGTGTCCCTGTACAAGGCCTGCCTTAACTTTGTGTGGCGAGCCTGTCGCTATCTACTCACTAGCTCATAACAGTGTCCCTGTACAAAGCCTGCCTTAACTTTGTGCGGCGAGCCTGTCGCTATCTACTCACTAGCTCATAACAGTGTCCCTGTACAAGGCCTGCCTTAACTTTGTGCGGCGAGCCTGTCGCTATCTACTCACTAGCTCATAACAGTGTCCCTGTACAAGGCCTGCCTTAACTTTGTGCGGCGAGCCTGTCGCTATCTACTCACTAGCTCATAACAGTGTCCCTGTACAAGGCCTGCCTTAACTTTGTGCGGCGAGCCTGTCGCTATCTACTCACTAGCTCATAACAGTGTCCCTGTACAAGGCCTGCCTTAACTTTGTGCGGCGAGCCTGTCGCTATCTACTCACTAGCTCATAACAGTGTCCCTGTACAAGGCCTGCCTTAACTTTGTGCGGCGAGCCTGTCGCTATCTACTCACTAGCTCATAACAGTGTCCCTGTACAAGGCCTGCCTTAACTTTGTGCGGCGAGCCTGTCGCTATCTACTCACTAGCTCATAACAGTGTCCCTGTACAAGGCCTGCCTTAACTTTGTGCGGCGAGCCTGTCGCTATCTACTCACTAGCTCATAACAGTGTCCCTGTACAAGGCCTGCCTTAACTTTGTGCGGCGAGCCTGTCGCTATCTACTCACTAGCTCATAACAGTGTCCCTGTACAAGGCCTGCCTTAACTTTGTGCGGCGAGCCTGTCGCTATCTACTCACTAGCTCATAACAGTGTCCCTGTACAAGGCCTGCCTTAACTTTGTGCGGCGAGCCTGTCGCTATCTACTCACTAGCTCATAACAATGTCCCTGTACAAGGCCTGCCTTAACTTTAACTAGTGCTGGCCACTCTATAAACCTGACTGAAATCGTGACTCCGGGCTGCCACTGATGAATCTCCAATAGAAAAACCTTCTTCACCATTTTCTGCTGCTGACTAAATTGAAATATGTAGAGAAGATGTATAAGAAGAAACAAAGAGAAAATAATATAGTTTGTCAAGAATAAACATTACAAACGAGAATGTACTCACTTTTGGCTCGCCACATGGGCTTAATGACGTTGTACTCCACCATGAACAGGATAGCGGACACGATGACGGCCGCCAGCGCCGCCTTCGGGATGTACTCGAAGTACTGCGTGAAAAACTGCAGCGCCAGGATCACCATCACACCTGCGGACACAAAGCAGGCGTCAGTACACGATGGCGCGCAACGCACAGCGGCTCAGTGGCGGCGGCACTCACCCGTGTACAGGCCGTTGAGCGTGGTCTTGACGCCCGAGCCGTTGGACACCACGGAGCGCGCCAGCGAGCCGCCACCCGGGTAAGCCTGCATGAAGGAGTTGGCCACACTGGCCACGCCCAGCGCGATCATCTCTTGCGTGGCGTCGATGGTGCGGCCGTCCGAAAAGGCCTTGCAGATGGCGATGTCCTCCAGCAGCACGATGAGCGGGATGACGAGCAGCCCCGAGCCCAGCTCCGACACCATGTCCAGGAAGTCGGCGGTGGAGTTGTCGGCGCGCACGTAGCTGAACGGCGGCAGCTGCGGCATGGGCACGCCCGACGGGATGGCACCTGCAACACGCGCCCGGTCACTTCGTGCTCCGCGCTCGGCCCTCATACATGACATGTGTGCTCACTACTGCTCACTGATGCTAGCTACTCTACATGAAGTTGAATGATGACGTGAGGGTTGCTACACTCTACGCTACTAACCGCTGCGACTATTCTCGGCTGGCGTTTGCACAAAAACAGAAAAAAATACTTGAGTCTTGAAATCTCATAGATATAGCATTGAGAGTATTAGCATGTCGGAGCGGTACGTACCCATGAGGCGCACCGGCGGCTCTCCGTAGGTAGCCACGAGCCAGTAGCCCAGCACCCCGGTGGCCACTACTATGATGGCGTTGCGACACGTGCTGACCATCCACAAGCACTTGGTTATCACTTTCTGTCTTGTACTCGGCCCATCTTCACATTTTGCACCCAATTTTATCATACCGAGTTTCTGGAAAACATACAGCAGAGTTATAGATCGTGATTGCAATAGCGGCAATATCGGCTCACTTCATCAGCTTCATACTCGGGCTCGAGTCAAGTTCTTGTATGCTCTGGCAAATGATGACGCCATAACTGAAGAAATAGTCGCAATGGATTGGTCATTAAAGCTAAACTATAGGACCCTCGAGGAAGCTGTCAAGTTCTTTTACGACACTATCAACTTTGTCTCCCACTATAATGTTCTAATTTCCAAGAACGATAGGAAGTTGATGAGTGTTTGAACTTGGAATAGATGCACCTGGTAGTCAGACTGCTGGTTGCGCATCAGACATAATATATATTATTGATTTGCGGGAGGAGAAAATATTAAGTTTATTAAGAGAATTGAAACTTAATGAATCCGCAGGCCCTGATAAAGTTTCTCCAATTTTCATTTCTAAATGTGCCAGGTGTCTATTACTTCTGTTAACTATACTATTTCAACGGTCATTTGAATCAGGAGTTGTGCCTATTATCTGTAAGTCAAAGTATATAACGCCGATTCATAAAAAAAGGACCCAAGAACAGGATAGATAATTACAGACCAATTTCCAAACTTTGTGTATTCGCTAAGGTCATGGAGAAAATTGTACATAAGCGACTGTCTTGTTCACTCAAACTAAGTGTTTCTGAACATCAACATGGATTTTTAAAAGGTTGCTCTACCACATCCAATCTCATTGTCTTTAATGACTTTCTGACTAAGCACATGTCCAGGAGAGCTCAGGTCGACGTTACATACACTGACTATGTGACACTGCAAATGTTTTTATTTGAGTGGATCATTCGCTTCTAATGCGTAAACTATTACTGGTTGGTGTGAGGGGTTTGTTTAGATGGTTGTCATCTTATGTGGAGAACAGGTGCCAGACGGTAGTCTTCAATAGATATATGTACGTCGAGAATGATATACATTCCGTCGGGGGTTCCCCAAGGATCCTTTTGGGGCCTCTACTATTCAATATTTTTATAAATGCCATTGCTTCTTGTTTCTTACACTCTAAAAGTTTGCTATATGATTTGCGGATGATAATATGAAGATTATTAGTCAAATTTCAACCATTGAGGATGCACGCCTGTTACAGGACGATTTGGACAGGTTCCTTCCACGATTATTGCGCTAAACTAGGTTAGATTCAAATGTTTCTAAATGTTGTGTATGTACATACATTTACTCGTAATCCGAATCCTGTTAAATATGATTAGAAGCTATCGAATACATTAATAGCCAGAGTCAGCGTCGTCACTGATCTTGGAGTAACTTTTGACTCAAAGCTTTTATTTGACGCGCATATAGATAAAGTAGTTAGTAAGGCTTTGGTTTTATTTTTATTAGGATTTCTACTGATTTTAAGAATATTAAGACACTGTAAATTCTTTACTGTGCGTTTATCCGTAGCCACCTAGAATATGCTTCTCAAATTAGGTATAGATATATACAATGTATAAATTACATATAAATCGCCTTGAAAGCATACAAAATAAATTTTTAAGATACATTCAATATCGCTCAAAAACTTTTCTTCCTAACTAGATCAATCGGTGTAAAAGGTTCATATTCTGCCTATACAAGAGCGAAAGAAAATTTCAGATCATGCTTTCCTATTTAGCGTCATGAACGGATCTACTGACGTCCCTGAGCTGGTGCGTAGGATTGGACTTCGTGTACCGTGTGCGTTTCTTCGTAGTTCGCGTCTACTTCATGTTGCTCAAGTTCGAACTAACTACAGAAAGAACTCATACGTGATAAGAGCTTGTTGTTTCATACAAACTTTTATCCTCTATTTTATCCCCTTGGGGGTAGAATTAATCAAAATCCTTTCTTAGCGGATGCCTACGTCATAACATCTACCTGCATGCCAAATTTCAGCCCGATCCGTTCAGTGGTTTGGGCTGTGCGTTGATAGATCACTATGTCAGTCAGTCAGTCACTTTTGAGTTATATATTATTTAGATGTATGTATGCGCGTTAGTCCTAAGTTGTTTTCGTGAGATTTGTACTATTATTCCTACTATACATAAGTGAAATGAGCAGTGGTGGCCGAGTGGTAACGGCCCCGACTTACGAATTGTTAGTCGCGGGTTCAAACCTAGCCAGGCGCATTACTTTATGTAATTAATTTCATCACCACTGCTCACAAAAAGGGTGAAGGTGAGATGTGGATAGACTAATCCTAATATGTATGTACCTAGTATTAAGACTCTTTATATTGATTCTTATTATAAAATATATTCAGTATTTACTCAGCATTCAGTTGTTTCAGTCGTCTCCTAAGTCACAACCTTACAAAGTAAAACATCGTGAGGAAACCGGCATGTCCTAGAACCAAACATTCGAAGACATGTGACATTCACCAACCCGCACTGGGTCCGCGTGGTGGATTACGGCCCATTCCCTCTCCTAGAGAGGAGGCCCGTTTCCCAGCAGTGTGAAAATTAAAAGGCTGATTATGCTATTAGGTGAAAACTTCTAAATGGCCATTTTTTACATATAATTAGTTTCTATTGTAGTATATTAGCCGTAAGTTTTGCTAAAATATATAAAATAAAATAAATAAAATATAGCGATGCTAGGCGCCGACATCAGTCGTGTTACTTACCCTCATAAAGAGAAGGAGCGCAATGCACGAGAAACCAAGCACGGGGTCCCAGAGCGAGGCCGCGTGCAGATTGCGGAAGATGGAGATCCACTGCTGCAGGAAGGTGGTGCCCGAGACCGAGATCGCGAACAGGTCCTTGACCTGCGACGTGGCGATCATGAGCGCCACGGCCGACGTGAAGCCCGAGGACACCGGGCCCGACACGAAGTTGATGAGGAAGCCGAGCCCCAGCACGCCCATGAGCAGCTCCACCAGCCCCGCCAGGAAGTTGAGAAGGATGGCCTTCTCCACCACGCCGCCCGCCACCTGGAACGTGAGCAGCGACGCGATGGCCGTGGGGCCCGCGGGCACCGCGCGGCAGCCGCCCAGCACGATGTACACGAAGCAGCCCAGGAACGAGCCGTACAGCCCGTACTGCGGCGGCAGCCCCGCGATGTTGGAGTAGGCCAGGGACTGCGGGATCACCGTCAGCCCCACGGTGACGCCGGCGATCAGGTCGCCCACCGCCTTGTCCACGTTGTACTGCGGCAGCCACGCCGTCACCGGCAGGCGCTTGTGCAGCGTCTTGCGGTTGAGGCGGCGCCGCAGGGCCGCGCGCCAGCCGCAGCGGGCCGCGCTGTCCGACACTGCAACAGAACCGATAATGACGTCACTCGCACAGCAGTGAGAGGGCCACTGTGGCGAGCGGCGTGGCGCGGTCAAGTTCAGGGACGCGCTGCGCGTGCGCCGCCGCCACGTGCTCGCGATCTATTTCACACTCCATCAACCGCTGAGCCGCCAGTCATCGCGAGTGACCGACACGAATCGCGCGCAGACAGCTATAACTGCGTCAAACTGCTCGGTAGCAACTATAAGGCACTGACCACCAAAATAGAAACTCACTTTGGTGGCTAATCAGACAAAGAATTGTTGATTCTGGAAATACAATGGAAGCGTGTATCGATGCTTGAGTGAGGGGGAGGGTGGGATACTCACGGATGTAGTCGTTGCTGGCGTGCTTGTCGTCGGGCGGCGGCAGCGAGCCGGACGACGCGTTGTGCTTGCGCCGCGGGATCATGCTGCAACACAGGGCCCGACTTACTAACTGCACCGACACATTCGTCCCTACAAGTCGTTTCACAATGCGG
Source organism: Hecatera dysodea (assembly GCA_905332915.2). Classification (NCBI taxonomy): domain Eukaryota; kingdom Metazoa; phylum Arthropoda; class Insecta; order Lepidoptera; family Noctuidae; genus Hecatera; species Hecatera dysodea. The sequence goes on along the minus strand of HG995295.1, from coordinate 22,466,215 downwards.
CTCTACGTTTCACATAACGTAAATAAAATTCATTAAAATGCTCTTTATTTATACTACATACTACAATTTAAAAACGAGTTATTAGACAAAATTAAAGAATAAGGATTGTGGCTTAACAATAACAGCCACATGGCGGTCGTCAAGGTCGGCCGCGCTGGCCGGCGTGTGGTGGATGGGCGTCAATGGGCGACCACACTGGCCACAACAGAAGCACGTCAGACCGTTGGTCCCGGCTGTCATTTTTAGATGTTTATGCTAGAAAATCTGATTCCCGTATTTACTTTGACGCTACTTTGTATCTTATTAATATTGTTTCCTATATTTTTCTTTTAAACCATAACTATTGTATCTGTAAGTTTTTGGAGCAAATAAAATTATTATTATATTATATTATTATTATTCCAGTCTTGCCAAGAAGTATCGTGTTATCCAATTAATGGTTTGTGGAGGACTGGCAGGCCGCTCCACGTAAATTGCTGGTATTCAGCTGATCGCGTTTGTCTGGAAGCCACAATATAGTTGGGAGAGCGCTAGCAGATGATAATTTATTTAGCGCTTACATTTACATGAAACACACACTGTACATATAAATAACAAAAGCCAAACCGGGTCTCACGGCTGCCGTAAACAGGTCCATTTCAGCGATATGTCAGACAGACAAGAGAATAAACAGAATGAAATTTGCAATTGTATCACTTTTTTCGTTAATTTTCTTTAACAAGCGTTTACCATAGTAAACGCGTGGATTGCATAGTATTCAAGTTGCAAAATGAGTGCAATCCACAATGTACATATACCTACAGGTACAGGTAAATCAGTTTGCGCGGCGGGAACAGCAACATTTAAATAAGTAGGAGAGGAAAATATGTTGTATTATTTAAATATGAAATATTGCCAACATCATGTAGTTTGCAAACATTCGTCGCAGAATCTGTTTCAAGCGGCTCAGCGCACAGCAGTGCCGTGCGCTGGCACACACAACGCGCCGTCGCCTGGCGCGCTGCGCACTGCTACGTTCTCTGCCTACCTGCAGTTGGGTTTCTACAACCATTAAAAACTATTTCACTTAAGGCATGATTAAATTGCTAAAGCAGTCACATGAGGAGCTCATGGCTAAAGAATAACAGCCGCGCAGATCGATCTTCAAGGATAAGCAACGCTTGCCATGGTTGGTCTGCGGATGGGTGACCATCTTAACATACCGAGTTTCCTCCGTGCCTCGGAAAGCACGTTACGCCGTTGGTCCCGGCTGTCATTTGTAGATCTTTGGCAGTCGTTACGGATTGTCAGAAGCTAGAAAATCTGAAACCAATCTTGCCAAGAAGTACCGTGTTCCCCAGTTATTGGGTTGTGGAGGTCTGGTAGGCAGCCGCTCCACGTTAAATACTGGTTTTCAGCTGAATCCGGTATGACTGGAAGCCGATCCCAATATAGTTGGGAAAAGGCAGATGATGAATTTGTAACTTTTTTGCTAGGGAGGTACCTGCAATAAACAAATGTTATTGAGGAACGTAACTTAATTTTTATCTTGGTTGCTTATAGTTTCAAAATAAACTCATACGGCCATTTAAATCGTTATCAGCCGGTGTTGCTATGGCCATCACAGTGACATGGCCAAGGAATGTATAAGGCCTCGGGGCTTTTCCATAAATACTGAATGATCTCCACTGACGATAATTGTGAAACAACGGCCGCCTGCGAGTCGCAATGCTTTTGAATTGTACACTTCCGATAGGTTTTGAATTGTACACTTCCGATAGGTTTTGAATTGTACACTTCCGATAGGTTTTCCTGTAACCTACAGGTGAATTTTCAAGTGGGCATGGATGGCCAAATCCGAAATTATGATATTTGAAATTTTGAACCTATACTGATAGGTTAAGAACTATGTAAGTCCTAGTAAAGGTACTAGTAATACCTGTTTTTTTTTCAAATCTTGATTTAGTTTCGATTCTTTGTCTGTTTGTCTGTCTGATGTTTGTGGCTCCGTAGCTCGCGAACGGATGAGGCGATTTCATTTTAGTTTTTTTTTATATGAAAGGTGAGTTACGGGCGAGTGTTCTTAGACATGTTTGATGAAAATCGGTTAAGCCGTTTAAAAGTTGTGGGGGGTGAAAGCGGCGAAGAATAATTGAATGTCTGCAAATATACTCGAAAGGGGTCTCAAAAAAAAGCGCACTGAAAGAGAAAATTGATGATGACTTCGAGTGTTCTAAGCAGCGCGATCCCCAAAACGTGACGTATTTTTTTATAATATTACTTTACTTTTTAAAAGGAACTTGGGTTTTTGTGTCGTGGTTTTTTAAATTTAATTTTTGATTAAAAAACATATAATTTGTGAAGCAGATTAGTTTCGAAAGTATTTTCGTATAAATAAAAATCAATTAGACTTTGTACTCAGTTCAATCAGTGAAGAAATTCAACCGAAAAATCGACAACAACAAAGTTAGTAAATTGCTCCTCCCATCTTCCGAAAAAGTCATCATCTTTGGTCGTGTGACGTCTGTGGTCGCGACACCACTTGTGCTCGGTGTGCGCCCCGCGGGAGGTACGGCCATTGTCAAGGCGCAACGGAGTACGCAGTGCAAGCTAGATCTGCAGGACCTGCCTCCAGGCCGGGATCGCCTGGACGGCCGGACTGGATGCTCTAGTCACGCGGATTCGTTCGGAAAATGTGTTTTCTAATTTATTCGCCTCCCAAAAGATCACATTCTTAAACTTATATAATCCGTATTTGTTTCACAGCAGTTCATGTTTGTCTGTAACAACATTTGCATTGGTGCAATAGATTCAGAACAAATCGACTGTGGCAGAGAGACAGACACACACGAGTCATCCTATGAGAGTTCCGCTTTTTGTACGAATGTTCGACCCTAAAAGTGATGAAAAAACAGAGTACAATATAGTTCTGTTGGTTCGATAGGACTGTCCGAGTCACGTGTCTACTATGAACAAGGTCTCTGTACGGCGGCTCGCGATCGCGACGTCAGTGAAACAAACTGAATTACGTTAAATTTAAATGGCAGTATATTTGATAGCGGCACGTCAGACCATGGTAACGATGTCACATGAGTGGAGAGGCGTGCTCGCGCCCGCCGCCGCCCGCCACACACCACGCGGCTGTGAGCGCGCACACACACACTTACGTGCCGTGCCAGGCTTGCTGTATTTAATAGTACACATGATGACACGCATATCCAAGTATTTGAATACTGTTTTACTGACTTATCCATATGTAAATGATTCTTATTTTGTCAATAATTGGCTTAATTAGTAAATGAACAGTCATCATTGTAATGATGGCAGGTATGCACCAGTTTTGATAAGGAGAGGACGTCAATCGCCACTTCGGAGGCGCGCCGCTCCAGTGCACAAGGGAGGTTGGGGCGCGGTAGGTACAATACAACTTGTCACTCTTATCGCAGGCCTCAAAGGCGGAGGTGCAGAGTAAACTTTTCAGAGATTCACTGGCTATTTTCAAACAAAAAGTCGTCCTATTCGTACTAAAGTTTAGGCGTTCCTTAAATGTAAACCATGTGATACATAAAACAGTTTTGCAACTTTGACAGCGACCAGGTGGGCCATAGAATGCTCTGCTGCTCCGCTGGTAATGAACCTGGCGGCGCGCGGCGGCGGCGGTGACGTGGAGCGAAAACTTGAAACTTCGAGATGCATGCACAGCAGCGGCATGTTTGACGCAGTAGTTCTGTTACTACCAACCTCAAGCAATGCTGCAAGTGCTGGTCCGGTCGCGTAGCGGAGGTACGTACATACAAGCACTGGTCCGCAGCCGCCGGCAGCGGCCGCGTAGCGGAGGTACGTACATACAAGCGCTGGTCCGCAGCCGCCGGCAGCGGTCGCGTAGCGGAGGTACGTACATACAAGCGCTGGTCCGCAGCCGCCGGCAGCGGCCGCGTAGCGGAGGTACGTACATACAAGCGCTGGTCCGCAGCCGCCGGCAGCGGTCGCGTAGCGGAGGTACGTACATACAAGCGCTGGTCCGCAGCCGCCGGCAGCGGTCGCGTAGCGGAGGTTCGTACATACAAGCGCTGGTCCGCATCCGCCGGCAGCGGTCGCGTAGCGGAGGTACGTACATACAAGCGCTGGTCCGCAGCCGCCGGCAGCGGTCGCGTAGCGGAGGTAGGCTATGACATGTAGTCAGTGCGTTAGTAAGTAAATACATACATACAGTAAATGACTAATTGTTTCCATTGGCAGTCTCGTGACTACTAAACGATGTAGTGTAGTGATGTAGACGCCGCGCTTGTTGTTCTACAACCGTCCATGCTCATTTTGTTGTGTTGCTGGATTTTTGTACTGTGTCTGTACTTCTAATACGGCTAGATTGCTACTGAATTTTCATGTGCTTTTGTTTGTTCCCATTTCACTGCGGAGAATTAGGAATTAGATGTCACTCCAGCAGAATCTGTTTTTTTGGTAAAGTAGGTACGTTTGCGAGTTAAGTTGGTAGGTACTACAACATCCTACCAACTTAACTTTACGCGATATTTTACAATGTTACGGCGTTTCTGATATTAACTTGCTGTGTTCCGTTCGTGTGCGTCGACTCCGTTGCTTTGACAATTCGGAGTTTTCTGCCATATGGCTACTTGTGGACATTGGCGTGGAGAAATCTCTCAACATTGGCATCTACCGATCGCACAGCGGTGACCAGAGGACAACAGAACTGTTTGATTTCCTCGTGGAGTCGACTGATATAGCCCAGCAACGGTAACCAATAGCGAAGCTTATTTTTCTGGAGGACTTCAAACGGCCACCGTAGAAAATGGTTTTTAATGCTAGATGTAACCCAGTTGGTGAATGTGGCAACTTGGGTACCGGATGTTGGCGGCAATACACAAAATTGCTGATAACTGATCAGGAAAGTAGGCCTTCTAGTGTATGTCACGCACTGCTGGGCGAAGCCACTGAGAAGCACGGAGAAGCACTTGCTGTATTGCTTGACATCTCGGAGGCCTTTGGCAGGGTCTGGCACGCTAGTCTTTATAGCAAGATTCTACTGACTGCTAGATATCAGACTTTCTCAGTGACCGGTCGGTCCCAGTTGTCGCTGACGGCTCCTCCTCTGAGCACATGGCTATTGATGCCGAAATTCCTGAGGGGCGGTTCTCTCTGCAACTCTTTTCCAGATGCACATCATCATCATCTTCCTGCCCTTATCCCATGTTACTTGGGGTCGGCGCAACATGTTTTTTATTGTTGAGAACGCAAATGGCAGTACGGTTTCAGAGAGATACTTGTCCACTGCAAAACCAGCGGGGATGAAGTTCGTTCCTTGAGAGACACCATCGTAGAGCGGACGACCTTTAGTATTGTCTCCCAGTGGGGTGACGACAATCTAGTCTCTTTTAACGCCTCCAAAACGTAAGTGTGTCTTTTTATCAGCAAAACAAGTCGTTTCGTACATCTGTTCCTGAAACTGATCGGCTCAAGCTCCCAGGCATGGGGTTGTCATCCAGTCCCAACTTCTAGTGCCTTTGGCATTCCAGGGCCGCGGTGACTCTTTCGAACAAATTCCACAACAGACTCAGTATCCTTCGCTTAGGTATTTGTACCTACCCTGGATATATGGCGATCTGAACCGAGTCAGACATCGACCAGTCTTGAGATAGACATCTCTGAAACACGAAAGCGAGACACGACGAATAGGCGCAACTGGTAGTCGCGATGTTTGAAAACTATGAAGAAAACTACTGTAGGTACTGCTCAGCTTCGTGTGTGTAAATAAGATGATAGAATATTTATAGAGGTGCACGAGCCGGCGCGGTGTAAGTGTGGGGCCGGCTGCGCACGCGCACGCCGCACAGCGCGCTACCAGGCGGCGAATCAATCTCAGCGCGCCACACTAGATTATCCGCATTACCGATAACACGGCTCAACACATACTAGACGCCACTCGGAGCACTACTGCTGCCATGAACGCTTCATTAAGGTTCAGGCCGTTCAGGTAACAGGAAACTGATATAAATATACAATTATACATGTTTCAGCGGAATATTTTGTAGTTCCGACTACTGTCAAGTTATCATTAATTTTTAAACGCCAATAACAGAATACGGATCACGTGGGCCGACGTGGGAACAGTTGCGAGCACGGCTTAGTATAAATAAATAAAACGTCTTCCCAGTCGTCCCAGCACAAGACTGCTCCATATTCTTTTCTGCAATCCAACTTTGGCCTTGAGCTCATCGCTTCTTAGGGTTCCGTGGCCAAATGGCAAAATAGAACCCTTATAATTTCGACATGGCCATCTGTCTGTCCGTCCGTCTGTCTGTATGCCACAACCGTTTTACGGAGACTATTAAAGCTACATAAATTGAAATTGACAGGTAGGTGCAACCTGTGAACCGCTAATCAATAGTGCTGTGATATTAAGGAAAAATAATTTTAGGGGTGGCACTGCAAACATGTAGGTAACCGACTGACTGATGACAAAATGAATTCCAACAAACGTCATCGTGTGGGGTATCATCATCGTGTAGCCGTTTGAAAGGTGAACATTATACTATTTTTTGACGCTCCTTTTTTTGTTCAATTAGCGTTTAACCATAAACGATAATTGAACAAAAAAAGGAGCGTCACATATGTAGGCAACTCTTAGATACCTGGATTGGTCCCGCCGTAAAAGTCGTTCATAATGATTAATATAAAGGAGTCTTTATAATCATCATAATTAACGACTTTCAGGTTTTTTTTATGTTATCCGTTGTATATTCATTGGTATTATCTGGGCGCCGAGGGAAAACACGCAAAATTGAACGAAGTTCGCAATTACAAAACCCTGTTTTAGACTGTCGGCGTTGGGGGTAAATATGTAGGTTGGCGATTTAATAGAGTTATTAGTATGTAGATAGCACGCAGGTCGCACGACGCACCTGCTGGTGGCGCTCCTCGCCGCACGTGGGCCGCTCGGGAGCGGGGCGCGGCCCGCTCGTGTCCAGCAGCCTCCCATCCCCACGTGATGTAGCGCAGATGAGATGCATCACATGCGCGCAAAGGGGTTGAATGCGCAGCTGCAAGTCGCACAAGTAGTCACATTCCAAATCTCAAGGACTCTGTGTTGACTCACGCACTTGTATAGTGAAACTTAAACTTAACTGAACTCTTTTAAAAACTTCCAATGATATTTTATTTTCACTCCAACTCCAGATACTCCCAGCTTGTCAAGGATGGTCTGTGGATGGGTGACCATCTTAACATACTTGAAAAGCACGTCAGGTCGTTGGTCACGGCTGTCATTTGGAAATTTTCGACAATCGTTATGGTTTGTCAAAAGCTAGAAAATCTGGTAGGTACCAGTATTGCCAAGTAGTATCGTTAATGTGTGTTACCCAGTTAATGTCAATCATCTCATCAAGTAGTTTCGAACATTGTAACTTTCATATTAACATTATTATATGATTAACATAACATTATTCATAACATTTGTTCCAAAATAAATTTGGTCGTGGAACCAATTGATTATAATAATAAATCAATACCATGTAACACCGAAAGTAAATGTAAAATAAAGACAATTAAGCAAAATAACAATGACAATGGGCTCAAATACAAGTCACGACAAAAAAGTAACTGACTATTTGTCCGTCACAAAACTGATCCATTTGATAGTGCCATTCGCAATTCAGATGAAAGCTTCATGTATAATTATATACCTATGTCATGCAACAAAATATAGCAGGGCTAATTAGTAAAGTAGGTATGCTTACTGTACAGCTAGCGCAACTTTCCGAGTTAAATAAGACAATTGATGTATTGTGTGTTACTAAGCATAATATGGTACTAGGTCACAAAAACATGCTCACGTTACCGGGGTACAAATTGGGTGACACTTCATAGAGAAAGAAGAAAAGGCGGCGCATGTATTTTAGTAAGAAATATTCATGAATTAAAAGTCCTAAAAGAAGTAAAAAAGCTATTTAAAGCTAATATTATTGAATGCTGTGGCATAGAACTCACGCTACATAATGTAACCGTCGTCTGTATGTACAGGGTTCCGAAAAATACACATGTAAAGATCCATCTTTCTCTTTTTCTCGAAACGCTTGAAAATTTACTGCCCCTCATTACGCTTGGGAAAACTGAACAGTATAATTATTCTAAAAAATGATCGTGTTGCCAAGATTTTAATGAATACAGTTTACTTACTAAACATCCTCGCTTATCTAGTGGTACCAGTGGCGTGCAGTGGTTCGAGTTGGGCCAGTCCAGAAAATAATGTGCAAAAAAAAACACCACATTATTCAGGGTTGAAATGTGGTGTTTTTAATAGGCTATTTAAAAAAAAACTCATTTCATTAAAAATCAACCCTGAATAATGTGGTTATTTTTTAAAATTTATTTGGACATTTTCTCTGGCCTACCCTAACTCGAACCACTTCACGCGCCTGAGTGGTACCTGTAATAGACAATATAATTAATAATGTTCGTGGTAACAACGGAGAAGTAATTGAAACTGCACTATCGGAGGACCTCACTGCGCAAATATTAAAATGCAATGTAAAAAAGAGTGTGCAATTTATTTTTGTCTGTCTGTCTGTTCGTTTATGGGAGCATCACGCAATAACCACGCATTAGATTCGAAATTTAGATTCCTAAGCACATTTAATGTTATTCCGAGATTTATTTAGCGTTTATTTCATCAAAATCGACCCACAAAATGTAAAGATATTGAATTTTTAAGTTCAGTGAGAAACTTCATACAGCGCTGAGCGTCCTGCAGGCATCACGTAAAAAGTACAAAACCAATATAGATAAGTTTTCTATATAACAAGTTTGCGTACCTATGAGTAGACTAGTCTTTGTTAAAAATAAATTATTTTTTGTGTTCAAGAAGAAATTCGTTTTTATTACGGAATACTGATACTTGCGGCGCCATCTATTGAATAAAGTTACTAAGTTAAGAAGACTTTAGAGAGAGATTTTAGAGTTATTTGTGGACATTTTTATATGTCGCAAGAGAAATTGAATGCTTTAGTACGAGTATCTATGAATGTAGGTATACAGGCTTCTTTGTCTAAACGAAAATATAACAATTCAACCACATTGGCAATAGATGGTGTTTTCCGCAAAAGAAGAATCTACATTTCCTTTATCCACAAGGTAGAGGGGTGAAGGAAATTTAACCCAAAGCCATTTCGCGAGTTTTTGAGTAATTTAGAGAAAAACTGTCATCAATTCTCTAATAGTTTCGGGCACATTCAAGAAATTTGTATTGATCATATCGAAACAAAAAATCTGATTTGATTTTGTAGATTCACTGGATCGCGCGATCGATTCCGCACTTCCCCGTCTTTTACCTATTTAATTTTAATCATGGCCTAGCCTTTTCCCAAAGTCGCATGATACTACAAACGAACTGAATTCAGCTGTTCTACGTATAGGTAGCAACAGCTTTTTGCTTATAAACCAGTAAATGGGAAACAAGGTAAGATTGCTGTCAGATTTTCTGGCTTCCGACAATCCGTAACGACTGACTACAAATGACAGCTGGGATCATGACTTAGCATGTTTCCCGGTATATTATGATGGTCACCCATCTATAGGCTGACGTCGGCAAGCATTGCTTAACCTTTAAGATCGACACGTGTGACATTGTTATTAAGCTACGAGCAGCTTATTCAGTTTTCATTCCTCCGAGCGCCGCCCGGACAGCTGGGCGGGTCTGGGCGCACCGGCGCAGGCTGGCCGATGATAAGTTATCATATAGTGCTAGTCCGTACGTGCGGCGCGGTGCGCTGCTCGGCCGCCTTACTAGGCATCCTTGTCAAAACATTCATATCTACCTACATTTTACTGGACATTGACAGATTAACCACCGACCGAACGTGTATTTAAACGTGTATTTACGACCATCACTTTTGAAATAATCTGATCATTTTCTTAAGAAAAACTTTTTACTGTCTTAATATTGCCAACAGACCCACAGTCATGTTAACAATGTAGATAATTATATCCAGTCGTGCACTTCTTGCACAGTGGTTCAGCTAGAACATTCACCACTTCCAGCGTTCCAAGACGAGAGAAGATTGTGAAGCTTGTTTAGACAAGATTAAAAATCTTCTCTAAACAAGCGTCTATCTCCTGTCTCAGTTCATCAGTTCCTGTCACGACAGCTGCAAACCTGATTGATCCTTGAACGTCTAATATTGTGGTCAAAAACCGGTTTTTATGGATGAGAAATCATCAAACTTCTCCCGCTCTGGGTGAAGCGGAAGGGAGTGTCAGACTCTTACTGACTAAAACGCACCCTTCGTGATCCTTCTAGTGCCAAATGCGTTCTAGGGCCGCGGTGACTCTTTCGAACTAATTCCGCAACCCCAAATTCTTCTTTGCTGACAGCGCTTTGAGGGGCGCGTGGAATACGCGCCGTCGACCCCGACTCGTTGTTGGACAGCGAGCCACCCGTAGCTCGCCATCCGCAGGCCCGCGCCTACGGCGGGCGGCGGCGGTCGGAAACCGCCCAGCGCGGCAGCGTCTTGACGCTCGGGGAGTCTTACTCTGTTGGTCTGGGGCGTGGGATTTCCCTCTCCCGCACGCGTTCTGCTTCCTTCGCTAGCATTACTGCTTCACAGAAGGAAAGAAAGAAAGAATAACATTTATTTATCCTTTCTTTAAGGAGGTAACCGCTTCCATGCCTCTTTGCTCCAAACCATGGATTGAATCAGGGCCGGACACCAGAGGTCGCTGCCGATACTGTTCAACCTACTACCTACGACATACAAAATGTTTGCTGTCTGTTGTGTGTGTCGGAAATCTTTTTTGTCGAATCGGTCGAAACAATGCGTAACGAGTTGCGAGATGTTGAACATAATCTGATTGTCTTAACAGATTATGTGTGTAAGATTGTGTATGGTGGCTACAGAATTGGGATTTTTTTTCCAATTCTCATTTTAATAAATATTTATCTTCATCGGCGTGCAAATTATTCGTTTTCCCACTATGTATTTTATCCTCCACTGGTGAGTGGAAAATAGATATAATGGGAATATATAAAAATAAACATTGGCTCGTAAATCCGTCGGGGCTTAGGGGCCACTTTATGTTTTTGTTGGTTCTGTGACACGACCGGACCGCTCCGCGTAGTATAACTGACCTAAGTTATTCACGTACTCATTCAAAACTTGACTAATGAAGGAAAATATAATCTATTCTAATATTATAAAGCTAAATAGATTGCTTGTTTCTTTGTTTGCTTGAATGCGTTAATTTCAAGAAGTACTTGGTTCGATTTGGAAACATACTTTAGTATTGGATATCCCATTTATCGAGGAGAGCTATATAGGCAGACTAAACATCACGCTACGACCAATAGGAGCTTAGCATCAATGAAAATTGTTGCAAGAACAGATTTTTTTCCTCTCTTATATGACGCAGACTATAAGTTAATTAATCAGGTTTATTTGGCTCTGTGTCAGTCTGTACTCGCCGACTGTATTACTTCATGGGGTGGTGCTGCAAAGACTATCTTACTTCCTCTAGAACGTGCTCAAAGAGCAATACTAAAGGCTGCAACCGTCCGACCTTTTAGATTTCCCACGCACGAGTTATACACATAATGCAAAATACTAACAGTACGTCAACTATGTATAACTTTATCAGCACTGAGCTTCCTTTTGACCCAGTATCTTCAACCAGGAGGAGGAAAGATTTGGTTTGCATAAAACCACAGACAAGACATTCATTTGCTCATATATTTTATTTTTGGATGTTTTTTATACGATAAGCTAAACAAATTGTTAGATATATTATATAGCGTAAATTACATGAAATGTAGTACATTGATATCAGAGTATCTATTAAGACTCAATTACACAGACACAGAGAAGCTATTGGAAGTTCTAGTATGATTGTAAGGTTTAATTCGTAAGTTGTTATTCTATAATTTTTGTATTCATGCACCCTTAATGATTATTCTTGTTAAGTGATGAACTGAAACACAGGTTATATAAACCTAGCTCAGGAAAGTCGTTAATTATACATAATTGTAGGTTTAAAATAAATTTACCATAAGTCCTGAAATATTGATAATTTAGTTACACACATAGTTATTTGTTGGATACTACCTTATTTATTTATTTAAGACTAGCTTCTGCCCGCGACTTCGTCCGCGTGGAATAGTTACTTTACCCCCGATTTTGAAACTCTCAGCCCGATCAGTTTAAAATTGACAAAGTTTCATACAAACATTCATCCCCTTGGGGGTAGAATTAATTAAAATCCTTTCTTAGCGGATGCCTACGTCATAACATCTACCTGCATGCCAAATTTCAGCCCGATCCGTTCAGTGGTTTGGGCTATGCGTTGATAGATCACTATGTCAGTCAGTCAGTCACTTTTGAGTTATACATATTTAGATTATAGATTAATTTTGTGGCTATTCATATGTAACTATATTGTGTAAAACCGAACCCGTTCTGATGCGCCGGGAACTTCACACCAGCACTGACAATTGTACTTTTTACGCTAATTTGCTTATACGGGCGACCGCAGACATTCTCTGTCACACGGCGGCACATCACGTGAAGCCTCCTGTGCACAGTGTGCTGCGTGTGTCAGCGCGCGGACTGCATCAAGCCTTCCTGATTCTGTATAAACGGCGCTCGGTAGCTTCAGACCACAATACAAAGAAAAGTAGCTCCGTCTGTCTGTTACTCGCTCTTCACGTCCTAACGGCTGAACAGACTTGGATGAAACAGGGCACAGGCTACACCATGTCGCCATTTGGGATATAGGTATGTTACTTTTTATCCCGGGAGAATGATTCCTCAGGATACTTTTCGACTTACAAGCGGACGGAGCCGCTGGCAGAAGCTAGTTCTGTACAATTTTTCTCAGACTTATCTATACTAATATTATAAAGAGAAAATATTTGATTGTTTGTTTGAATTGAATAGACTCCGAAACTACTGAATAGTACTGAACCGTTTTGAAAAATTCTTTCACCTATGGAAAGCTACACTATCATGTAATACATAGGCTTTATTTTAAGCCCGCTTTCCCACGGGATGCGGAACTACCGCGGGGCGCTACTTATTTTATAGATTGGCTCGACTTTAGAATAACGGATACCGTGTAGAGTCTTCATATTTTTTTTGTGCAAAGTTCTTATTATTCTTATCAATCTCACGAAGTTTCAAGTTTAGGAAATAAATACTTTCTGAAATAAAAAATATCAAACTTTGCAAAATTAACCTCTAATTTGGACAATTTTGACGCTTTTGATGTAACTTTGACAGCAGGTGTTGCTATTTTAGTTAGTTTTTAATAATGCGTTTTGATTTAGCACACGAAAAGTTGACGCATATTTTTTTCTTTTTCTTTTATTCACGTTCTTTTGTGTTATTTTAGTAGTGTTTAACAACTAGTCAGTGATTTCAGTTTTGTTTTGTTTGAATAACTATTTTAAAATTATTTTGTGACGATTTATTACGACGAGTTATTATTTTCATATGGTATTTGCTAAAGGTGAAACGAAACGTTATATATGGGCAAACATTTTTTTTCTTTCTGTTATGCCTTTCAATAGTTTCAATGTTTGTAGTCGAGCTTCGATGATGGGACTTAGGGGCACCCCGACTTGGATAGATTTAGGTTAGAAGGAGATGGCGGGGTCTAGTGAGCGAGCGAAGCGAGCGAACACAGACCCCGCCATCTCCTTCGTGGTTATTTTTTTTAAACCACTCAGAAGTAGGAGCCCCGCGAAGCGGGGCTCCGTCGACTGGTCTTCCGGCGACTAGGGCCATAGGACAGAGGGGAAAGCAGTTATTCACCTTTAAATCAGGTAAATAGTATAAAAAAATACGCAAATATAACCTCAAAATGACATTTTTAAAAATTATTTTTAAAAAAACTATGCATTTCCTAAACTTTATTTTTGCTGGGATGGGGTCTCCTCCCCTCCCTCCCCCCTCCCCCCGCCTCAAAAGTACAAATTTTCACAACCGTTATTCTAAAGTCCTTCCCGTTGCTGTAGTGGCTCAGCTGTCTCATGTTTTTTGTACTCGCACTAGACAATTCGATTTAAACAAAGTTATGTTTTTTTTTTAATGTTTAACTATCTCAGCACGCAACACAGTCGTGACTCGCTCTCGGCCAGCAAGATGTACAGCGGGTACCACGGGCGCTGTGGGCGCTGGGGCGCTGGGGCGCTGGGTGCCCGTAGCCGGCGTACCGAGCGCCGCGCGCCGCGTGAAAGTAACGCCGAGGAATTTGTAAGTCACCTACCTGCGTCCACTCTCGCGCAATGCGATAACTCTACTGACAGTGTTGGATATGCGAACCTGCGAATTGGTCGCATGTCATATTTAAGGTCAGGTAGACAGCGGCAGTCTTCTGTAACTCACGTCTCGCTTTCGCTATACCTTCGAGCGGTTGTCGCAATCAACTAATTAACAACAACAATTTAAAGAGGATAATTAAGGAATGCGACCAATGCTGTGTGACTCACTCACCTCACTATCGGTCGATGTATTTTTTAACACGTTATTTTGTAGACAATGATCTTGAGCGTCGGGAAGCAGCGGGCGCTCGAATGGGCTCGGAGCGATGCAAACGGTGGGCTATCGGCAACTACCTGAGAGGCGGCGGCGGCGGCGCTGCGGAGCCCGCAGCCGGCGCGCCGCCACCGACAGCTCGGAACGTAAGCAGCGGGACTCACTTGAGGTCTATGGGGTGTTCGGAGTCAGGCGCGGGGCGATGCGGGCGGTGCGACAGGCGGCGTCAGGGGCGCATGGAGCGGGAACGGGCGTGCGGCGAGGGTCGCGGCGGGCCGGCCGTGGTGCTGAGTACGAGTCGGGAGCGCGCGAGCGCGAGGTCGGCGCGGAGCGTGCGGTCGTCGGCGCGGTCGGAGCGCGACTGGCGGTGCGGCGGCGTGGCGCGCGGAGTGTCGATGTGCCGCACACACCCGCGCGCCGCGCACCCCGAGATGCGCGGAGGCTGCGCGCCCCGCCCGCCGCCCGCGCCCCGCTCGCGCACACTCCCCTGACATTGTAAACACCGCTCCGTCACCGCTGGCTCACATGTGCCATTCTCATTGTTGATGCACTCAAAGCTCGCGCACTTATGTAACGTTTGAGTCCACTTCACAAATCAACTGCCTCCATCTGTGTATGAACCCCGCGGCAGACTCGCGCTAGTCAGCTGCGCTCACGTCCAACGCCAAACAGCAAACAGCACAAACAGCTCATGCAAACAGTTTTTAAGATATTAGAGCACACGTTTCAGGCCGGCGGCGGCGGCGCGCGGCGCACCTTTCAAAAGATATGCCTTCAAATTGACCGTGGATAAGATATGTGTATAAATACAAGTCAATCCGTGTTATCTTTATCTTGAATATCAAAAGTATAAAATATCTTCGACAGTCCGAATATAATCCCTCAGAAAGTCAAAGAAATTCATTGTGATGCTCACAATGAATACAAAGTCGGCGCTGCAAGCTGCAACCCTCTCGTTCCACAATGAAGAATACAAAATGAAGAAGATCGGACGTTTGTGAAAATCCTCGAACGATAGCGAATTGTGAGAAGGTAGTTATCAGTATCATTGCTAAAGGTTTGTTTAGCAGTTAGCAGTAGGGATTGAACGCTGAATGACTTAATTTATCTAACTTTTCTTAACTGCAATCTGGTTGGTTGGTTGCGTGTTCATATGGACTGCACCCGCAGACAGCAGCCGACAGCCCTCGGGCGCGCTGGCAGCAGGCGACCTGCGCCCAGCCACTGGTTGCTGTGGTGTAGCGCGGTGGGATCGAAGGCCGCCGCGTGCCTGCAAGCTGCTCACGAGACCGTCGCGCCCGCCTGCGGCGCCTGCTTCACGATATCTTCAGGAGTGCCAGCACTGACAGCCATTCTTGATTCATTGAACGTGTAAGTTACGCTAAGTGGCTCGTGTTGTAAGTGGCGATGGCGATAATTTCGGCCACCGTTACACCTTATTTACTATAGAACTGTTATTGCGATTTCTTATGTACGAGATACAATAAGGAGTATAATATTTATCTGACAACTATGATCGATAAATGACACAATCATTTAATCTAAAAAGGAATGAATAAGCTAAGCTAAGGAGAAAAATATTTGTTAATAAGTGACATCTTGATTTTTGAAATTTTAATGTATTGCATATTTCTGACATTTTGATCTTTGATATTTAGATAACTGACATTTTGATTTTGGAATTGTATTATTAATGATATTTGTAATGGTAATGACATGTTAATTGATGTTATGACAATGGAATGACATTTGTAATAGTAATGACATGATATATAATCTTATGATACTGATCTATTTTCCTTTTAATACAAACATATATTTTTAATAGCTGACGATTTAAGAAATTTTAACAGTAATTTATAAATTGATCTAAATAAATGTAATAATAATGATATAAATAATTTTAAATGTTTGCATGCCGACTGGTAAAATGTGGCTGGGCTAAATGTAATCTTAAGAACTATTATGTATTACCCATATTTGCAAAATAAAATTCTATTCTATTCTATTCTATTCTAAGTGAACAAGACCCCGGCGGCGTTTGAAGGAGAAGAGCTTGTAGTGGTGTGTCATGTGTAATGAGCCGAGTGTCGCGTGCGCGCAGTGCTGCGAGCACACGTGGTGGATGTGTGGATGTGGCCGGCTGGTCTGTTGAGCGACTGAGAGTGCAGTGTGAGCACCGCAGCACAGCGGTTCCCGTCGATGTATACGAGATACGCTATACATGTATGATGCGCAAAAAAACATGAAAGCCGAATAACTGCTGTGGAAATGAGTTCATTTCCGAGTCTGTGAGGACTGACTGAGGAGTGAGATCATGAGACAACCGGGCGATGTACACAAACAATTAAAGGAGTCGGTACTTATGTAAGCTTAGATGGTTTGGTCATGTGAGACTTACGATAAAGAACAACTAAAAAGATATTTGTAAGGAAGGCGTGTGGGGAAGCCCCGGAGGAGACAAGCGCACAGATGTGCTTCTGACAGGTGAGGTGAGTGGTGCGTACACGAGCCGTGTGTGAACGTGAGCGGAGCAAGCCGAGCGAATGTCAGGATAGCAACGACACTCAGTCTGGAGGTCCTGCCTGTCCCCGTGCGTAAAGCGATTATAGTCGGTGGTGCGTGCGCGCGTTGAACTCTTTAGCAGGAGCCGCCGCGCACCGGGCGCACAGCACCAGCAGCTTCAGGCGGAGCGGGCCTGCGCCTTGAACTACTGGCTTGTTGCACTATGCCATACAAGCTTTTCGGACTCTCGGCCGCGGTACTCACACAATACAGTACTCGTAGACTAATGCATAAATAAATCTTAGTAATTGCTAATAAGACAACTGTTTTATACACATTATGTATTTAGATGTTGATGACGTGCGGGTCCCTGCACAGATCTCACAGAGCAGGTTTCTCGGACAGACCGGTACCGGGGGCGGGGTGCGCGCGGGGCGCGGGCGGGGCGCGCGGGGCGCTCACGTGACGAGCGGCGCCCGCGCACGCACACCACCGCGCCCGCTGACTGTGTGTGCGTGGTGACCCACACGATGCACTCCATTTGCGTCTCATGTGACGGCAACTTACATGGAATAGCAATGTCGCGAATTCGCGATGCAATCTGGAAGTAATAGCGGTGCGACAGCTTCCTTGCTATTAATTAAATGCGGTGACAAGCCCCGACGCGACGCCTGCTACCAGCGGACGTGGTGTGTCGATCTGTCAGTTCTCGGTCAGTACCCGGCTTTAGACGGTGGCTCATTAGTTTCGTAGCGGGATGCACGAGCAAGGTCGTTCCCAAGCGGCACGTAAGTAGTGCAAGGTAGTGTAGGCACCGGGTCAGGTCGACGACCCGGCGCACGCGCTCGGCTGCCCGTGGGGGGGTGTACAGGGAAGTCGGGCCGCAGGGGAGGGGGGCTCGTCATGTGACTGCGCGGTGCGGTGCGGGTGCGGGTGCGCGCGCGCGCTGGCGGGGCGGGACTGCCCATTGATGACGGCGTGTGCGCCACGCTGACTCAGCGGAGTGCCCCGCGCGTGACGTCGGCGCCGCTCGCCGCACGCTCGCGGCCTGTTGTTGACGTCTCGCGTGCCCAGCTGCGCTGGCTCACTTGCAGCGCTGCAAGCTGCGAATACTAATAAATTAACACTGGTCAGTGATCACTCGGACAGTAAGCGACAGCGTGGCGAAGGCGATCGACAGAACGTCAACATGTATGACTGATGCTCCAAATGTCACGAGGTCAATCTCTATCGCTAACGGAATAGTATTTCAGAGCTATGGCCCCGGAACTTCTCCAATTGTTATCCCGACCGCTGGTGCCGGATATAAACTTCTTGTTACCTCTGACCAGTTGTACCATACGTAAGTATCCTAATAACAATCTGGTGTGGAGTACACGAAACGATAGTTTTCAAACAACCGCTTTTGTTTCATAAATCTCAGGATAACTAAATGTTCTTAGAGCTACTAGGAGCCCCGTAGTTTCGTTGCATACAAGCGTGATAAAATAATTCCCCTTATACTACTTCGTCGGAAAGCGGAACTGCTGGCGCCTCAAAGATGTCGCAGCAGTTGCAATGATGTGGTCGCGAACTAAAATGTTATCCCAGTGTCGAGAGCACCTAACGTGATCACCATTCCGGTAGTAAGTGAAGGAGGCTGCAAGCTCCATTCACTGAATCCAAATGGTGTAGCTCTCGTGAGCGGTGGGCACCGATCATATCAAACATATCCACCACGGCACCGCAGTGGAGCAGCACACTGGAGGAGGCCCACGCGGGCGCGGAGCTAGCGCGTCACCTTGTATCGCTTCCTAATACTATTGAAACGAATATTGAATTATTAATAATAATGAAGACAACTCACTCAATTTGATCATTGTTTCATTAGAATTTAAGATTTTAAGGTAAATGATAAAAAAATACTAAGACTTTAAAATTAAGTGTCCGGCCTTTTTGCCCAAATGTCCGACCAAACTGGCTGGTTTGTCCGGCTTTTCGGTTTTAAGACCTGGCAACCCTAGTCGTGTGCGTAATCTTTATAGCGCCGTGAAGGGCGCCGCTTGCAGCCAGCGCGAGATAACGCGCGACCCGCTCCACGGCCACCGCCGCCTGTCGGGAACTGTCTTCCTACCTATTCCATATATGCATGTTGTTCATGTTGCTATATATGTATTTCACAACTCCCTAAGCCTTCTTGCGAGTCTTGCAGATAGTTCAGTCCCCGCGGTCCGCGAGGCGGCTCGCAGCGCGTGCAGCACGCGGCGCACGGCGACGGCACTCGCGGGTGTTGGCTCGCGGCTTAGCGCCACTCAATGAGAAACAAACACCTCCGCGATAAGCGTTATTACCTTAACAATAATTGTGCACTCGTTAGATTGAGACTAATCTAATGAATGACTTTGTTCTTTATAGTCGAGTAGCAGCTGCAGTAATATTATCTATGGATGTCGTATATACACTCGTGCTCGACAGCGGCACGGCTCACGCGGCGGCAGGCTTTGAGAAATCATTCAAAAGATATGGACTGCTCAATTGTTCACAGAGGTTTCAAGTTGTCTCAGAAGGAGTAACGCTCCGGAGGCCCGTCGTCGGCGCCGCGCGCCGGGCCGCAGTCGTAGTGTTATTGTTGACGTGTAGCTATTGTGAGACAATCGATGCTCGTCAACAAGCGATCGCCGCCTCATTTAGTTAAATGAATCTCAATTTACGGAGCCCGCCCCGCCCCGCCCCGCCCCGCCCCGCACCGCCGCGCCGCGCTGCACTCGCTCTATGACTCTACTCTGCCCACTTCTTTTACAGCAGCAAACATATCATTTTAAGTTTTACACATATCATATAATGTGCGACCGATGCCACGTCGCTGTCGTCAACATTTAAATGGGTACAAGTGTGGATTTCTTGTACGTTTGTAGGCAGCGAGGTTGTCTGTGTGGAGTGCGTGGCGACGCAACACGACGCGCAAGGCCCTGGATACACTCGCACGCGGTACTCGTTAGATCCCAACAACTAACTCTTGTTCTACTTTTACCGCAGCGTTTTAAAATGTTTATCTCTCTAGTAATTCTGTTGACATTACCTTACTTCTCAAGAGATAAGTAAGACGAGTGTCAGCGATCTTTGTGTCAACATCATTCCAATACAGCGGTTTATTTCGATGTGTTCATAAATCATATGCATCTGACACTGTAGTCATCAACCGCATAGAAATTAAATGCGAAAAGGTCGGAGGGATGATTCCCCTTTCTTGGAATGATTCTTTTTTTTAGAATAAAGCATATTTTTGGGTTACAGCGTAACTTTCTATGACGTGATGGAAGGAATGCCGTTAGTAGGTAGGTATATGTCACCGGAAAATTGTAAAATGTGTAAGATTATTTAGAAATTACGACTATTTTAAGAGATCATAACCCTGGTAATTAGTTAATAAGTGTTTTTTTTTAATTGTTCTTTTTTATTTAAGTGCTTTTTTAAATGTGTAGCGGAGAATAGTGCACAGAGAAGTAGCGCTCCCCGGCCCGGAGAGGTTAGGTTCGAATGGTACGATGGGAGCCACAGCGAGCGCGACGCGAGCGCATTCAGCTCCTCTCGCTCCAGCTCATGCCATTCATATTGTTCTGACGCCTGCGGACAGGAATGGGAGCCCGCTTGGCGGCATGCGGCATTCCGTCGACGTCTACAATGGCAATACTTAACGTTTCGTTGCTGGCTGTTCTACAATGTCTCGGAATGTCCTCGACAGATTATCTATCTATCAAATTTTGATGCGTAAAAAAGTGGTCCAGTAGTTGACAATTTATCGAAAGTTTACAGTCCAAAATATTCCATAATCTTACGAAGTTTGCCATTTTCCGGTGACATAATTATATACAACAGAAATACTTTAAAATTCGAAAAATTACAAGAAAACCTTAGGTTGGTGTCCCACCGTCCGTAGACGGTGCCTGCAGCCCTATTAATCCATCATGATTTCTGTGTAAGAGAGAGACGAAGTTACACAAGACGAATAGCACTATCTCTTTCCCTCAAACGAATCATGATAGCATTGGCACTTCGTAATACGGCCACTGTTCCTACCCGCTGCGCCTGCGCGGCTTGTCGAGACAAGTCGACGCTAGTGGGACGTATTTTGTGACATACACAATACCCTCGCCAGGCTGTGTCACTCCTCACCATGCTGTGTCACTCCACGCCATACTGTGTCACTCTATACCATGCCGTGTCACTCCACACCATGCTATGTCACTCCACTCCATGCTGCGTCACTCCACAACATGTTGTGTCACTCCACGCCATGCTGTGTCACTCCTCACCATGCTGTGTCACTCCTCACCATGCTGTGTCACTCCTCACCATGCTGTGTCACTCCTCACCATGCTGTGTCACTCCACGCCATGTTGTGACATTCCACGCCATGTTGTGTCACTCCACGCCATGCTGTGTCACTCCACAACATGTTGTGTCACTCCACGCCATGCTGTGTCACTCCTCACCATGCTGTGTCACTCCTCACCATGCTGTGTCACTCCTCACCATGCTGTGTCACTCCTCACCATGCTGTGTCACTCCACGCCATGTTGTGACACTCCACGCCATGTTGTGTCACTCCACGCCATGCTGTGTCACTCCACAACATGTTGTGTCACTCCACGTCATGCTGTGTCACTCCTCACCGTACTGTGTCATTCCACACCATGCTGTATCACTCCACGCCATGCTGTGTCACTCTATGCCATGCCGTGTCACTCCACACCATGCTGTGTCACTCCATGCCATGCTGTGTCACTCCATGCCATGCTGTGTCACTCCATGCCATGCTGTGTCACTCTATGCCATGCCGTGTCTCTCCACGCCATGCTGTGGCACTCCATGCCATGCTGTGTCACTCTATGCCATGCCGTGTCTCTCCACGCCATGCTGTGGCACTCCATGCCATGCTGTGTCACTCCATGCCATGCTGTGTCACTCTATGCCATGCTGTGTCACTCCATGCCATGCTGTGTCACTCTATGCCATGCTGTGTCATTCCATGCCATGCTGTGTCACTCCATGCCATGCTGTGTCACTCTATGCCATGCCGTGTCTCTCCACGCCATGCTGTGGCACTCCATGCCATGCTGTGTCACTCTATGCCATGCTGTGTCACTCCATGCCATGCTGTGTCACTCAATGCCATGCTGTGTCATTCCATGCCATGCTGTGTCACTCCATGCCATGCTGTGTCACTCTATGCCATGCCGTGTCTCTCCACGCCATGCTGTGGCACTCCATGCCATGCTGTGTCACTCCATGCCATGCTGTGTCACTCTATGCCATGCCGTGTCACTCCACACCATGCTGTGTCACTCCATGCCATGCTGTGTCACTCCATGCCATGCTGTGTCACTCCATGCCATGCTGTGTCACTCTATGCCATGCCGTGTCTCTCCACGCCATGCTGTGGCACTCCATGCCATGCTGTGTCACTCCATGCCATGCTGTGTCACTCTATGCCATGCCGTGTCTCTCCACGCCATGCTGTGGCACTCCATGCCATGCTGTGTCACTCCATGCCATGCTGTGTCACTCTATGCCATGCTGTGTCACTCCATGCCATGCTGTGTCACTCCATGCCATGCTGTGTCACTCTATGCCATGCCGTGTCTCTCCACGCCATGCTGTGGCACTCCATGCCATGCTGTGTCACTCCATGCCATGCTGTGTCACTCTATGCCATGCCGTGTCTCTCCACGCCATGCTGTGGCACTCCATGCCATGCTGTGTCACTCCATGCCATGCTGTGTCACTCTATGCCATGCCGTGTCTCTCCACGCCATGCTGTGACACTCCAGACCATGGTATGTCACTCCGCTCTCGCCACACCACGCGACATACCACGTTTCTTCCGAATGCCCCGACTTCCGCAACGCGGCGGCGAGGTTGCTCGACGAATTTAGTAAACAATCTCCTTTTATGCGATCGTATTCTTATGTTTTAGCAGTGTGGTCCACCTTGCGCGCTCTGCAATTTCCTTTTCACTAATATGGAAGATCATGTAACAAAGTAAACGTGATTAATAGTCTCGTGGCCACGGGAAGTTAAGTTGGCACACCGATACGATAGACTTTTGTGTGTCGCTGGAATTTTAACTTTGAACTCGAGGAGGGAATCGACTTTTAATGTATAACGTCGACGTTATATTATAATACGTTATGTGTATTGTACACACAGCACGCAGTGGACAGCGGGTAGCGGGCGGCGCCGCACGCGACGTGCCACTTGTGTTGCGACCGGAACGAGTCGGTGCGACCTGCGGGGAGCTCGCTGCACTCGCCCTTATCGCGCAACGCACCAAATCGGTCAAGGCCGCCCAGCACACTACACAGCTAGCACGTTCAGTGTGCGGCCTCAGCGACTGCAGGGTGTCGTCCAACCGCACCGTGTGACACCCACCTGTCTGTTGATCAATCCCGTAATAGTTCGCTGCCTACCGGCTGCTGTAAGTAATGGTTGTAACGAACGAAGAGATCTGAATCGAGAGGGCAGAGCTCACCTCCGACACTCGGCGGCGACTAGCGGCGTGCGCGCGCAGGAGCAGCGCGCTCCGCTCGCCGCGCTCCGCTCGCCGACAGCCGACTCGTGTACACAGCTCGCGGTTTATTTATTCAGACCTGTTTCCGCTTGCATCACAATGTCTTCATCAGCTGTCTATTTTAATTAATTTACTTCTTTCAATTAAAACATAATTTCATTAAATAATGCCAATCAGTTTAGAAAAATATATTTATAATGGACTTCAAAATGCAGGATTAAAAATGTAGATAATATGGATTAAAAATGCGTAAGCGAGTTTGATTAGTTGTTTTTGATGAATTTTGCTACAGAGGGAAATGTTTATAGGCTATAGCTTCTTTCCGCGGTTTCGCTCTCAGTCAGGTCAGTCACCCGGAAATTGAACAAGTTAACAAAATATATAACAACTTGTTTATCCAAGTGGTTGAGGCTGTGGAGCAGGACCGGCAGTTAAATGAATATACCTGTAAAATGTTAGTTTTTTCGCTCATGAAAATTTCAAAAGTAAATGTTTGTTTATTTGTACATTACAGTGTCGCATTTAGACTCGTAAACTACTGAACCACCAGATTTTAATGAAATTTTTACATCTTTTATGCATAATATATAGGTGCTTACTTAAATTAAAAATTCAAGCGAAAACGTTGATGATTACGTCGATATCCAGGTTTAATTACTTCTCTGCGTATATTTAAGAGAGCTAGCCCAGATAATCTGAAGAAGATGGATACTGCAAAAAATCATGTTTAAATGCAGAAGATAAGAGAAGAAAAGGAAGTCTCTTAAAATCACGATTCCGATAAAGATTAACAACAAAAAAAGAAGTTTTTAAGTACCTACACTGAGATCCGGTAACGTAACGTAGTTATAACCTAATTAACCACCTGAGTCATTTTGAAAGTACCTACGGATATAGGCACCGACAGCTATAATTTCACATAAAATCATTTTGACTACTGACGGCTAAGGATTTTTTTTAATGAATTCATATGTTTAGAGAAGAGATTTAGCATTAAGCTTAGCCTTATAAATCACGATTCCGATATGGACTAAAAGGAAGCTTGTAAGTACATGAAGATCCGGCAATTTAGATATAAACGAATAAACTACTAACTAGCCTAAGCTCGCTTACACCTAACCAGATAGGGTTCTTCCAGCGTGGACTCGGGGCAGTAACGTAGGGCGCTGGGCGCTGGGCACACTCCTCTCGCAGCGTCCCGAACACATCCACAATGCGATTCCTCATCTCTGTTGCGGAATCGTATTCGACACAATTACCTTGTCAATACGCAGTGCTCACGTGCATTGCCACACGCTTCGCCATAACACATTAGCATATTGCCGTATCTTGGCCACTGTCAGTGGCGGCGTTAGGGCGCGGTTGGGTGCTCGCCCAGGGCGCCGGACAAAAGGGGTGCCACGGGCGCCCTTTTGTAGCCATTCGTCATAGTTCGAGCGAGGCCTACTTACTCGTGAATTCCCTAAATTAAGCGAAAAAAATCTTTATGTTGGCAACACTTGAACGCATTCAATCAGTTCGATTGGAGCCCTGCATGCAGTTAATTTTTCCGGGAATTCCCAATCATAGAGAAAAACATTGTCTATATTTTTTAACATTTTAGTTTAAAAGACTTAGCGTTATTTTTAGCGAAGTGGAACAAACTCAGCTCATCAATGAAAGGTTCGAATAGTTAAATGAATACTCGGAATATTGGGTTTTTTCGTACAATACTAAACAGATTCCGGAAAAACCCGACCTTCTCAAACTCTGTGGTGATCTCCAATTAAAATTAACTGTAGACTCTAAATCAGATAGATGGTTGTATGTTGTGTGATGAACTCGTAAGTCTGAAATCCTTATTGCCTGCCTGAACTGTAAAGCTGAAGCTGATAAAAGCCTATATTCGATTAACAATATCACAATCTAGATTGACCAACTTTGTCAGTTGAAACCGAAATTGCTGAAAACATCGACTTTGATAGAAAGGCCAGAAAAGTAAAATTTTATTAGGTTTTTCTAATACACGGTTATTTTTTTATAATAAGTAATGATTACTTTTAATAAATTTCATTACATCCATTCCATAGATATAATTATATTTCTATGATCCATTCCCTTTTCTTGTATGGGTTTGAATTGCACTTGGGTGGCGCCGTAGATTTGTCGCGCAGGGCGCTGCTAGTGTTAGAACCGGCACTGGCCACTGTAGTAATTGTATGTCCAGATCACATTTTTAAATAACACAAAAACGCACACAATTGCGTTCAATTTTCTATGTGACACAATCACAAAATTGTTATTATTAAACCAAACCTTATTTTCTCTCACGTCCCTATAACCGGATTTCGCAAAAATAGCACACTCGTTCGCGGTCAAAGTCAACAACTGAAATATCCTTAAAATCGGCGCGGTGCAAGTAGCTAGTCCACAGAGCGCGCGTAGGTACTGCTTAATGTACTGCCGCCGCCGTCATGAGAAAAAATAAAGCATCGACACAAAAGAAAGTAACCGATTTTCAACCTTAAAGTATTTAGTAAATACGTTCTATTTTCTTATGACAGCGGAGTACTTAGGCGGTGTTGTCTTTGATTTGTACCGACAAGCCTACATAATAGGCTTGTCGGTACAAATCAAAGACAACATTATCAATAAAAAATAGACTACCATCACATGAAACTATACGGCTCACAAAAAACGATCTCGAAAATGTATGTAGTTTTTACGAAACAGTACTTAACATTATTTCATTGCATTGCCTATTACTTAAATGTTAGTGTTGATAACACAAAGGGAATTAAAAATAACGACGTTATTAGTAAACGACGGAACTATTATTTTCGTAATTTTTTTCAATAAAGGTTTAAAAAAATAAGGTTCTCTCGTAATAAGTTGAAATAAAATTAGTCAATAGGACTTCAATGTACGCAGACGACTCCCTGCGCCTCATGCGCCGCGTCTGTTACGGGTGTTGGGTATTGCCTCCGAGTCGGCAGTCGGCAGTCGGCAGTCGGCAGTCGGCAGTCGGCGCGCGGCGTCTGCGACACGCTCCACACGCGAGCGCGTGGCTTAGTGTGTGTGCTAGGCAAGCGTTGACGTTTCCTTTGAACTTTTGCAAAGCAGCTGAGGAAGATACCTATTTCTAGTTGAATTTACATTGCACTTTTTGGTAAAATTAGTGAATTCATTATTTTTTTTATTAAAAATCTCTTTGGGTTAGTTAGGAATAACGATTAGCCTAGAGCAAAAAAAAAGAGGAAAAAAGCCGACGAAAATTTCCAACGCGAGGGGCCCAGACTAATGTCCCTAAAACCCCTGGTATCCCGTTGGTGCGTCGACGTCCCTCACACGCTGATACATTTAGCACCCAGTATTACGAAAAGTGTAAGTCGAAGTTGGTGGCGGGACCGGTCTGCCCCCCTAGCCAAGTTACAACTTACAACCGTTTCGTGTCAAATTCTGTTTTCCAATCCGTAACGCCAGCAACTGTAGAAAACGATAAGTTGGTAGCCATGTTGACGCGCCTGAGTCGGCCGCTCGTTCTACAATGTTTTTAGAAAAACGACTTATTCTTATTCTTTAGTCTATGGCGAGCTTTCCTACAAACGTCAAACAAGTTAAAATTTAAACTCTGTTTTAATGCTTTAACCATTAAGTTTAAACATTATAACAAAGGATGTAGCGTTGAAAATTTTAGAAACGATAACAATTCATTCTATCATTTTGAACGACGTGAACTTGGCTACGAATTGTCTATTCGTTTGCTCTAACCACGTGACTTAAGGTTGAGATGATTTCATTCTCATACATTTGATTCGTTTTCGACTAGCGTTAACGATTGCAGATTATCAACTTGGCTAGGGGGGGCTGATCTCTGGAGCCGCAGCGGGGCAGCGCGAGGCCGCCACAAACAATGAGTTATAAACAGTCGTCTGGTGACAACGAGTAGTATGGGCACAGGGGGAGGGCGCGGGGGCGATGCAGGGTTGGATTGGCGCGCCCAATGTATCACAGCTTCATGACCGCATGGCAATACATATGTACTGAGTGAAGCGCTCGTGATTTCAACTCGCAGCGTAGACAAGGGACAGTCAGTCAGGCGAGCCATCCCAACTGTAGGAAGCCTACAGCCCATTCACCGCCGCGCCGCTCGTAATATCCGCCGCCGCGCGCCGTGCCAACAGCCCAGGGCCGCGAGCATGCGCCACGAGCGCCGCCGCACAGCACCACTCAACTCTCATATTAGTTCGCATGGGACACAAAATGGCAGGTTGTACTACTGACCTGGTACCGGACGTACAGGTGCTACTGAGCTTTCAAGCGATAGCAAACTGCTGCCTGCCGGGAACAAGTCTCCAGACCAACATTCTATTTAAAAAAAATACTACACATTGACCGTCCTTTGCATCACAAAAAAAGAGATTCGTCTTTCAATGCATACTAAGTAATTCTAAGTTATTTATTCGTGCGATATAAAATAAATTATAGGCTTAATAATTCTAACGTGGTATTACGTAGTAAATAGGCACTAAATATAAGAGTTAGCGGAGTGAGGGGCGGCCAACCCGCGACTCAGTTCGCTACCTATTGTTTTCAGATATCAACGTGACTTGCCTGCAACAAACTTGCATATCAAATGTGGCAGCAATAGTAGGTATGTACTTACCTGTCAGTTATTTATTCAGCAAAACCTTTGTAATGTTTAATTTAATTTAATTTACATTGTACGCCGGTACACTGCTTGACAGCCTGGGAGGGCGAATATCGAGTGTAGCCCGAAACGCGTAGATATCGTAGCGCGTAGCAAGCAGCGTGTAGCGCGTAGCGCGTAGCATGCAGCTCGTAGCGCGTAGCGCGTAGCATGCAGCTCGTAGCGCGTAGCGCGTAGCATGCAGCTCGTAGCGCGTAGCGCGTAGCATGCAGCTCGTAGCGCGTAGCGCGTAGCATGCAGCTCGTAGCGCGTAGCGCGTAGCATGCAGCTCTTAGCGCGTAGCGCGTAGCATGCAGCTCGTAGCGCGTAGCGCGTAGCATGCAGCTCGTAGCGCGTAGCGCGTAGCATGCAGCTCGTAGCGCGTAGCGCGTAGCATGCAGCTCGTAGCGCGTAGCGCGTAGCATTCAGCTCTTAGCGCGTAGCGCGTAGCATGCAGCTCGTAGCGCGTAGCGCGTAGCATGCAGCTCGTAGCGCATAGCATGAAGCTCGTAGCGCGTAGCGCGTAGCATGCAGCTCTTAGCGCGTAGCATGCAGCTCGTAGCGCGTAGCGCGTAGCATGCAGCTCGTAGCAAATAGGTCGTAGCATGTACGCCTAGCGCGTAGGTAGCATGTAACGCATAGAGAGCGTACCGCGTAGCATGCAGCTCGTAGCGCGTAGCATGCAGCTCGTAGCAAATAGGTCGTAGCATGTACGCCTAGCGCGTAGGTAGCATGTAACGCATAGAGAGCGTACCGCGTAGCATGCAGCTCGTAGCGCGTAGCGCGTAGCGCGTAGCATGCAGCTCGTAGCAAATAGGTCGTAGCATGTACGCCTAGCGCGTAGGTAGCATGTAACGCATAGAGAGCGTACCGCGTAGCATGCAGCTCGTAGCGCGTAGCATGCAGCTCGTAGCAAATAGGTCGTAGCATGTACGCCTAGCGCGTAGGTAGCATGTAACGCATAGAGAGCGTACCGCGTAGCATGCAGCTCGTAGCGCGTAGCGCGTAGCATGCTACGACCTATTTGCTACGAGCTGCATGCTACGCGCTACGAGCTGCATGCTATGCATGCATGCAGCTCGTAGCGCGTAGCGCGTAGCATGCAGCTCGTAGCAAATAGGTCGTAGCATGTACGCCTAGCGCGTAGGTAGCATGTAACGCATAGAGAGCGTACCGCGTAGCATGCAGCTCGTAGCGCGTAGCGCGTAGCGCGTAGCATGCAGCTCGTAGCAAATAGGTCGTAGCATGTACGCCTAGCGCGTAGGTAGCATGTAACGCATAGAGAGCGTACCGCGTAGCATGCAGCTCGTAGCGCGTAGCGCGTAGCATGCTACGACCTATTTGCTACGAGCTGCATGCTACGCGCTACGAGCTGCATGCTATGCATGCATGCAGCTCGTAGCGCGTAGCGCGTAGCATGCAGCTCGTAGCAAATAGGTCGTAGCATGTACGCCTAGCGCGTAGGTAGCATGTAACGCATAGAGAGCGTACCGCGTAGCATGCAGCTCGTAGCGCGTAGCATGCAGCTCGTAGCAAATAGGTCGTAGCATGTACGCCTAGCGCGTAGGTAGCATGTAACGCATAGAGAGCGTACCGCGTAGCATGCAGCTCGTAGCGCGTAGCGCGTAGCGCGTAGCATGCAGCTCGTAGCAAATAGGTCGTAGCATGTACGCCTAGCGCGTAGGTAGCATGTAACGCATAGAGAGCGTACCGCGTAGCATGCAGCTCGTAGCGCGTAGCGCGTAGCATGCAGCTCGTAGCAAATAGGTCGTAGCATGTACGCCTAGCGCGTAGGTAGCATGTAACGCATAGAGAGCGTACCGCGTAGCATGCAGGTCGTAGCGCGAAGCTCGTAGCGTGTAGTGTACTGTGTAGCATGTAGCTCGTTGCGCGTGCCGTGCGTCAAATATTTATTTAGTAGCACATAATGTGCGTATGCCTTGTCAGTTCACAAGAAAAAAGAAATCTATACTAATATTATAAAGCTGAAGAGTTTGTTTGTTTGTTTGAACGCGCTAATCTCAGGAACTACTGGTTCGAATTGAAAAATTCTTTTTGGGTTGAATAGATCATTTATCGAGAAAGGCTTTAGGCTAATAACATCACGCTGAGAGTAATAGGAGCGAAGAAAAATGGAAAATGTGGAAAAAACGGGGAAAATTATTCATCTTTGAGGGCTTCCGTTGCGTGTGCTGCGAAAACGGTTCAAGATAACAAAAAAATATGTAGGAAAGAATTATTCCTCTTAAAATGATCTAGAAAAATGTCCGCGACAGTATATGTCTATTTTTTAAGATTTACTCACTAGAACCGTTTTTATGGTAATCAAATTTGGTCGAAAGGGATGAAAGTTTGTATTAAACTTTGTCAATTTTAAACCGATCGGGCTGAGAGTTTCAAAATCGGGGTTAAATTAACTATTCCACTTGGACGAAGTCGCGGACAGAAGCTAGTTCTTGATATTTTTCATAAGATATCTTCGTTTTAACCGTGCTTTCCTCATAAATTATCCCGAGAAATTAACATATATCGACGCCTCGTCTTGAGCAAATAACTTAAACTTATATATATCTATACATAGGTATAAAATATTTGTATTGTTGGACGGGTACTAGCAAAAGGTGCATTAATTGAAGTCAAAGTCACGTACTATCGGTCGGTACCCATATTCTAGTGCGGTTACAATAGCGCAATACACTAACAATAAATTATGATTGGTCCGTCATGTCACGGCAATAACTTTAACGTTACAACAGAACGTCGGCGCTGATAGTGTGAGCGAGCAGGCGACACGCGGCCGCGTGCCACGGCGCGTGCGGCCGCGTGTCACGGCGCGTGCGGCCGCGTGCCACGGCGCGTGCGGCCGCGCTGCTCGCGCGAGGTCGGCCTGCACTAGTATCAACGCAAACAATGGTTCAAAACTGACTCCAACTTATTGCGTTACTACCATGAGGAAAATTATGCTAAAATATCTATTCATAAAATGAAAATTTATGTCAACTTATTTTTCCAACAAATATATTCAATATTCTTTATTTAGCGAATGTATTGTATTACTGTCGTCGCCACATCGAATGTGAACGTGACGATGTTCAACGATAGTACTCAATAGGTGAGCAACAATGGTTCGCCCATCCTACACAACAGAAATGAAGATAACTACCTCGGTAGGTGTGCGAAGCACAAAAGAGAAGTATTGTTGCTACCGGGAAGAAAACGCCAGTGGCCAGCAGATGTCACCACCTGCAGGAAAGTGCGGCGACACAATAGCGACCACAAGCCCTCGCCGCGCCTCTCCGCGCACGCCGTGGGGCGGCGGCCGGCGCGCCGCTGTAGGCCCCAGTGCTGTGCCTCACGTGCCAGCGACTGCGTTCATTGAGAGTGTTAGTCAAGCTCTGATATTTTATTGCCGTGTATTTTATTAATATCGGCCAATAGTCGTTCCATAGCCTTAATTAAGTGTTTGCTATAAATAGTGCAGGCAGGGATGACGGCGCGCTCGGTGTGCACCGCTCGCACCACCGCGCGCTCACAATGCAAACTAATCAATACGAACGCTGCTCTCGTCGGCCTCTGTTTGTTTGTAATTAAATTCAATCAAAAGCAATAACGTCAATACGTACTAGTGCTCGTACTGCGCGACGCTGGCGGTGCTCAACACAGCTCCCGTTTGAGTGTGCGCGACCGTACCTGACAGTAGTACACATACCTACACGTGGTACTTATCTGTGTATGTCGATTTTTAGACACTTGAACGGTTCGATGTTCCTATACATATTTTTACTTTACATTGCTCACACCTAACATAGGTTACAGCAATAACTTGCTCAAGACAGGCAATGCCTGGAGCATGTACTTAATAATCTAATAACGCAGTGAACAATACTCATGCCGAATGATTCCCGTGGCCAGTATCACTGAGTGCTGTAGCGCCGACTCAATGAACATAGACGGGCCCATTCCGCGGGACTCGTCTCAAGTGGCCGCAACGGTTGATTCTGGCTTCCGGATCTGCAGTGCTTGGAAAAACACATAAATCACTGAGTACTCGTCAGGTAGGCAAAAGTTACAGTTCCAATAGATGTAGGTAAAGAAGTTAGTCTCAAATTGTTAGAATACATAAATCGTTAACACGTATTTTGGTAATACGAGTAAATGTTGAGGTTCGTTTATGGAGTACTTAGAGGTGGTTATCACCCGCCCCGCGTGGCGCGCTCGTTAGTGCGAGCACGCCGTGAGCGCATGCGGGAGGCACGCGCGAGCTGGGCCCGTGAGCGGGGCCTAGTTCTTCCACCCCTCATTTGACCTGAGTAGCGGCAGTCTTGCCCGGCCCAAAGGCTCTAAATAACATCCGGACCCTATTGCTGTAATCGAAAAAGCGGTAGGTGCAAGTCTTTGTATGTTCCGCAGTAAAATAAGGAACCCTTACAGTAGTATATACTTATAAAGTATTTATCCGTCAGTCGACCATGTTTTTGGGGTTATCTATTCGGGCAAAACTTTGGAGTGTCGTTATATGGCGATGAGTTAAGTTAAATATACCTATCATCTCCCCGCTGTTTCACATGCGTATTTCGCGTTCCCCTGGGAATACGGGGGAAAATATACAATATCCTATAAACTCGCTAATAGTGTAGCTTTCTATTGGTGATAAAATGTTTAAAATTGGTCCAGTAGTTTCGGAGCTTTTTCGGTACAAACAAACAAACAAAAAATATTTTCTAATATTAGTATGGATTTGCATTGGACGTTGAACTTAAAAGATACTCTAGTGCCCTCCTCAACTTAAAACCAATAAAATGTAGTAAACTGAGATATCGTTAGGTTTATTTCAATCCCAAAGCAAAGTAGATATTTTACTATGAGCTGGTCTGAACCTGAACTATCAAGGCTCACAAAGAACTCCTTAACGTTAAATAGCGCATCCACGAATAATTATGGTAATAATGTCAATTTAGTTATGAGGTATTAAGTTTTT
This sequence comes from Hecatera dysodea, assembly GCA_905332915.2. NCBI lineage: Eukaryota > Metazoa > Arthropoda > Insecta > Lepidoptera > Noctuidae > Hecatera > Hecatera dysodea. The sequence continues at coordinate 22,432,997 of HG995295.1, read as the reverse complement.
TAGAAAAAAATACAGCCCGCTTCCAAATAAAAAACACTACAAAGTATAAAATAACCTTAATTTCGGAAGTCGGTATCAAAACGAAAGAAAAACGAAGAGCCCACCATAAACAGCGACTTCCTAAAGTTATTTGATAGTTTGTGTATACTTACTGAATGGAATATTTTTTCTTTTGATGTGTTACAAGACTCACCTGGAGAACTACTGGACTGTCATGGACCAGGCATCCAGGCATGTTCTGGAGGTACGAGTCTATCCAATGAAATACTTAGAATAGCTATATTACACCATGAAAAAGAAAAACCGAACCTCCACACGCGTTGTGGCGAAAGTCGCAACATCAGTGGGATGAGTTTGCTCATATAATAAGGGTGGCAGTGCGCGGCCATTCTGTACGTATTCATGCTGAGGTGGTACGGGCGTTGATACTTGTTACCCAGGCAAGTCAAGGCTACGGCGGATCAGATTTTAATAAAACACGGATAGTCCACAGCCTGAAGTAGAACGTTCCCATGGGAAAATATACATAATGTTCACTACAAAGTAACCTAATGGGGACGGGGAGACGTAAACAATACAATAGTGTCACGTCGAATGCTTACCACCGATACGGTCCATTCAAGTTTGCTATCCGTGTTGCGCGAGCGGCCGAGGCTCGAGGTCGGTTCCGTCGCTGTCCTATGTTTTGGTTGACCGACTTGAGCGCTGCCTGAGGACGTTGCGACAGCGCCGCTCGAGTCCCAAAACAAAAGAGGAGCACTACTGTCATTGGTCCACTGTTGATTTCGCCTTATTTATATGAACCAAGTGAAAAGCGAATGAGCCAGTTATGATGTGCAATCAAAATGAATGCGGCGGGAGGCACCACGTCCACCGCGGCGGGCACGCGGCACGCGCCGCGCCACGAACACTTTGTGCGACTGTTATGCTCATCTCTGTACGTCTCGCATTGTTGCTGGCTAGCGAATGTTCCCCGAACACGAGCTTAAATCAAATCAAAATATTTATTTGCTAGAATATGGTGTACAGTAATTTTGTTTCAGCATATCCTGCCGCAACTTGGCGTACAAATGTCTTCACAATCAGCGATGTCAAATACTATTATTCTAAATTACAAATAGCAGCTTCTATTGATTTGTCTTCTAAGTTTTTCACAGCAATAGTTTGAAGAGTAACTTTTAAAGATTGTGAGAGGTAAATCTTGAAAACTATTTGGTAAATGCTTGTAAATAATAATCGACATGCAGTAACATTTTTCTTAAATAATTTTAATTTTATTGGTGTCAGCCGAAGTCTATCTATATGCCGTATTCGGCTATTTGACCTGACTGTGCTTGTTTCAAATAGATTATAGTTACTCTTAACAAAAATACATATTCCAAAAATATACAAACATGGCAAGGGTAGAATATTAATTTTTTGAAACAGTGGCTTGCAGCTGTCTAAAAAGCGAGCTCCACAAATTGCCCGAATACAATTCTTTTGAGCTTTGAAAACTCTGTCTGTGTGTACTGAGTAGCCCCATACTGTGTGTGACACCGTATCTACTGACGATGTATAGCCACGGGAAGCCAGCACTGCAGTGCCATGGTTCACTGTTTGTTTAATTATTTTCAAGACTGTAAAATTAATATTGTATGTAAAAAGATCTATTTTTGCAAGAATTTTATTTATATGTGGTTTCCAACTGCAATTGTTGTCGACTTTTATACCCAAGAATACACAATTATCGACTGTGGTAAAGTGACAATCTTTATATAGTCTAGCTCATTTATGTTTGCATTGTATGTCTGGAATTGTGTTAAGTTGGTTCTAGTCATATTTATTCGTAGGTTATTTTCTGTAGTCTGTCGATTGTATCATCCAGAGCTTGGACGAGCCCAGTACTCTAGATCCAGCACAACGCGTATTGCGTAGAAAATAAAATATGAATCCCTACGAAAACTCGAACATCGTAAACAAAGGCGACAAAAAAAATTGCTTTCATCGCTTTATGCAAACTTAATGATAGAACAAAATAATACCTACATCAATATTCACAAACATGTTCGCTACACCATAATGTACCCATCTATTACTATAGCTACGTCATAGATATCATTGCTTTCTTATACAAACATTTAGTGCCTTTAGATGACGTCATTCAAATCGGACGTTCCATTCCAAGATAGCATGTTATCAACACCAAAAAAAAGATCTTGAATCAGTACTGAAATATAAACATATCGGATGTCACTTGATTCGGAAAAGCACTGATTATCTTGTTATTATAAATTGAAAACTGAACTGACGGTCAGAACAGATCTGACCTCTGCTCAGCAGTTGCGCTGATCTGAAACACCCAAATCCCCCATCCTATGTTCTGGCTAAAATAACTGCTTGTGCAGGTATCAGGCAGGGCCCGTGAGGTTCACTCGTATGTACAGTTTTTTATTATCCGACTGCCCCAGAAGAAGGGTACCTAATGTTTTCGAGTGTAATTGTTGACAGAGCGGCCTCGCGTGGCGTTAAGTGGTTCGTGCAAGTCAGTGTTCAATATTGCTTCCCTGGTATTGTGGTGTCATCGTTACAACCATTGTTACGTCATCAGTGCGCTGGACAGGGCCGGCGCGCGGCGCGGCCGTTGGGCGCCACAATAGATTTTCCTAGTAATCCTCTTCCCATGCGAGAGGACGAGTACGCTTAGCTTTGTCAAAATTCTGAACAGCAAGAAACCCGTAGGTATAGTGTACTTTGTTAACTGACTTTTATTACTTAGAAGAAGCAATAAGATTTAATTTTGTTAAATGATGAACCTTGAGTGAAGTACGCGAATGCGTTTCACGGGGGCCGTCAGGAGTACAGGTTTGAAGGTGTTTAGGTGCTTGGAAACGCTAAGCGCATACTCGTCGCCTTGCAGGGATCGAGCAGTACCTACGGCACCGGGTGCGACCGTGCGAGAGCCCTTATGAAGACCAGCGTGCCGCCCGTCCCTCGCGCAGTAACACTAGTCAATTAGCAATTAATCTTTAGACGTCGATTAGAGAATGACGTCAGCGCTAGTCGTTGCGTTGTTTCCGCCAGCTCAAGGAACCCACACGCAGTTAGAACCGTGCAGCCGAGCCGCACTCGCGAGCTCTGTAACGGCTGTGTTGTGACTCAGTGACGCCACACTTTGGGCGCTGAGTGTACATGAGCGCTGTGTGATCTACCTGCCGCCTGTAGAGCGCTATTCGCCCTCTGTTATCGCCAGGAAACGAAAGTTGAAAACGTCACACAGAGAAGCTGTCAAGTGTTGAATGAGCGGCGGCTAATCTGCACGATAGGAGCGTTGCGACAGGCGACTAGATTAGCGTACTTACTCGAATGACATATCAGTGTCGACGCCTGGCATATCACCGCGCACCTCTCGAGATAATGCTTACTAAACTCGGAAGGTTGATGGATCAAAGTCCTTGGCGCGGCTCAGCGACGATACGTCTAAGCCGCGTTCGGCTGTACCAGCGGTGGCGGCGGTGGCGGCCGGCGGCGGCACATTGCGGCCGCCTGCAGCCGGCGGTGCACAAATATCATTCGCGCTAAACTTCGAAAAGGAAGTCGGTTAAAAAACCGAAAGCAAAAGCTCGGATTTGGGGAGACATCATTTAGAGCGGTTTAGATTTTGCAGCAGATGGGTAGGCGACATTATGGTCGCGGGTAGAACGCCGATGAGGCAGGTCCAGGAATTTGGGGATTCGCACAAGAAAAGAAGGTATTGTTTATGACCTTAGATTTCTGCTTCCTTATGTTGTTTTTCCGTTTCTCAGATCAAACAAGATTCTCATTTGTTTGAGCTACATATAAATATCGAATAATTCACGAGATTCCAAAATGTTAACATAAATTAGCATATAAATGTGACCGGCACGTTGCGGAGCGCGCGGCGGCGGCGGGCGCGAGTCGCGAGCGCGAGCGCGGGGCGGCGGCGCGTGCATCGTGTGCGCTGAGAGTCGAGGTGCACTAGGAACCTATTATGCATCAGTTTTAAGAAGAGTCGATTTCATAACCACATGAATTTACTGACCTGCCGAGTGCCTTATATAAATAAAAACAAGTCTAGTTGTTTGTATTTTAATAAGCAAGGCATAATGCTTTATTGCCCTGGAACGCAAAGGGCATTAGGAGGAAAACAGATGGGTTTTAGTCAGTAAGAGTACGGCACTCCTTTTTTCTCCCCTTTTTTAGGGTTCCGTAGTCAACAAGGAACCCTTATAGTTTCGGTCTGTCGGTCTGTCCTCCTACACGTCAAGTGGGGTAAGGCCACATGTCACATTCAGAATCCAGTGCATTTAACACACATATGTACTTTTATTTCTTCTTTTGTCTCTAGGTACAGTTAAACCCTATACCTAGTACCTACTTTATTTTGGCAAAAAATTATATAACGGTCCAACTCCTAGGTTGACTAAATAAGTGAGTGCCTCTGCTTACTATATCACACCTACCATTTACAAGTTTATTAAGCTTAAACTTGTCAAATCATTGGTTGGCTAAATAGCTTCGAAGGCAATGCAATAATATAGAGCTAGTCTGATGATGAGTGGTGATGCAGTCGAAAGGTAGCCGTCGGGAGTCCTTAACTAAACAATAATATAGAGCTAGTCTGATGATGAGTGGTGATGCAGTCGAAAGGTAGCCGTCGGGAGTCCTTAACTAAACAGGAGGTTGAGTAAGGTAGGCAGGTGTCGGGCTCGCGACCGAGGCGCGCCTGCCGCCCGGGTGTCACAAGTTAGCAGCTTGGCCGGCGCGCGCCAGAGCAGCGTCTCGGAAGCGGAGCTGCAGTACTAGGTGTCGTCTGGAGTTCGGTATCTATCGCGGTGGTCTACTCGACAACTCGTCTTGAAGCTCTACGAATGGGATATTTGCGAACTTGTTGTTACACGGTAGTATTGCTATAGCTACTTATCTGAGAGATAAGCCGACTTCTGATTGCAGTGCGTCTGACGTAGGTACATACACGTTGCTCTGCCACGTCGTGGAAGCGTGAGGCGCAATAGGAGCCGCCGCGTCGCACGCCGCGCGCCGCCAGCCGGTAAGTATTTGAGGCAGCGACTGTTTTCCTCGTTGCAAACAGGTAAATAAATAATTACCCCGAGCGATCGTCATCAACAAAACAGAAAGAATTATATATTTCGTTATCCTCAAGCGAGACCTCAACGCTAATCGTGACGCGTTACGTAGTGGTTCTTAGTGGTAGGATTCTATGAGTCAAGTTATTTAAATAAATTAAACGATTTTTAGAGTTCCAAACGTCCGTTTGGTATATAGGAACTCTTACAGAATTACTCGTGTAAGTATCTGTCCGTCTGTCTCAGCCAATTTGCTCCGAAACTAGGTATTGGAACGATTGGGATGAAACTTGGTACACATAATAATATAAACTTCAGAGAGCCAAACACGGACGCGTTACCCATCTAAATACATACCTTTCCAGTATGTGATCACCTTTATAAGACCATCATATTAATAAGAAAAGTAAAAATATTGAAAAGAATGGTGTAATGATAAAGAATGGTTAATAGGAAAACCAAGAATAATCTATGATTTGAAAGTAACATTCGAAAAATGATGAGTCATTCAGTACTCTGCGCGCGAGTCCGACTCGCACTTGGCCGGTTTTTTACCACTAACCTTGTATTTTATTTTATGGTCCTATCCAGTTTTGTTTAGGCATAAACCTACCTATTGAACACGGAAACATAGACTCGCTCATTTTTCACAGGAAGCAGGTACAAACTTTGGGTAGGTACGTAACGTTGTCGACTTATGCAGAAACATATCAGAGCAAGTAAGTGTAGAAACACGAGATTGAAAATTGTAGCCTCGTATTGGTTTGACTTTCTGTTCACCGTTCATATGGATGTAACAGGGAGCTCGCGACTCTCATCGCAACTCATCAGCCGCCCGACGTCCGAGCAACGAGCTCCGCTCGCCGAGACCGGCTGTGGATAGCGACTCCTGTGCCTTTGGAAAGCACGTTAGATTCGATCTTAGGGCAGATCTTTGGCAGTCTGTACTGGGTTGCATGGACAGTCTCGCTACGCAAAATACTGGTATTCAGCTGAATCTATGACTGAATCCGATTTGACCGGAGCGGACCTTAATATACCTACATACTTAGTTGGTAATAATCTAGGCAGAGTTCTGTTACTAGAGTTCCGATGCCTATTTCCGAAGTTCTTCATCTGATCTTCACACAACATCAAATGGTAACCTCCAAGTTTGTTATCGTTGGTTTTTTGAGCTGCTTCCCACTATGGAAGCAATTTTATAGATGTATACACTTCAAAAAGATTTATCCAAATCGGAAAACAATTGGCGAAATTATCGCTGAACAAACATAACTACATATATCTATAATTATATTAAAAAAAAAAAAAAAAAAAAACAAAAAAAAAAGTACGAAATAACTTTAATAACTTTAAATTTATTTTAAAAAAATCGGAAGTCGGTGTTCAAAAAACAAAAGCCGAGTACCGAAATTAAAACCATATTTTTTGTGAAGAGTCGAATTGAGAACCTCCTCCTTTTTTGGAAGCTGGTTGAAAGTAACATGAATGCCTTACCCCAGCCTTTTTTTTTTTTTTTTAACGGGGGGAAATCCTCATGGATGTCCTCCACCCTGGGGCGGGCGGAGGGGTCTGTCAGACTCTTACTGACTAAAACCACCCCGGTGTTCCATCTCTCACCTACGCCGGGGATCGCGGGAACGTATACCACATCCGTAATCCCCGGCTGGTGCCGGCCCGCCTCTGCGGGCCACCTCGCGTCTACGGAGGGAGTGAGGTGTTAAACACCCTTCGTGACTTCAGAGAGGGGCGCACGGGAACACCTCGCGCCGCCACCTCGGGTCCGGATGAATGGGGGGCGACAGACGTCCCCAAGTCCGCCGCCCCTGGACCCAGTTAGGGGGGCCGGAAGAGGGCAGCATACGCCCTCCTCCGACGCCCGGTGCGCCTGCTGCGGGCGGGGTCAGAGGTCGAGATCTCTCTTTCCCTTTCCGCAGCCTCCTTCTGCGAGATAACTGTTTCGCAGAAGGAGACCACCGCGTCCCAGGACTCCTCGCCGCCGACCATAGATTGGACTACGGCCGGTAGCGAGAGGTCACTGCCCACCACAGAGATGAGGTCACGGCGCGGCTCCTCCCAAGCGGCACACTCTGCCAGCGTATGCCGCGCCGTGTCCTCCCGACAGTCGACGCAGTGGTGACACCGAGCGTCCGGCTCCCTGCCTATGCGACACAGGAACTTCCCGAAGCAGCCATGTCCCGAAAGGACCTGTGTCGCACGAAACGTCAGGGAGCCGTGCCTTCTCCCGAGCCAAAGGTCGAGCACTGGCCGGATGGCCTCGATAGTGACGAGGCCGGCGGAAGGGCGTGAAAGCCTGTCCCGCCATTCCGCCACCAGGACCTCGCGCAGCTGCGACCGACGCAGCTCGATGTGTCGCTGCATCAGTCGCTCGCCGCGCGCCCGCGCGTCCTCGCGCCACCGATACAGTGACGCGAGAACACCTTACCCCAGCCTAGCCTAACCTATCCATCCGTAAGCTGTTTCCTATGTTCCGCTACTTCGTAGGCATGACAATCTTGTAGGTCCGTGCACTGATGGGGCGCCCACACACATGTCGTCAGTTTATATCGATTCACGATTTTTCGGAATTACTTCGAGAGATTCTATACGATTAAGTTTAGATACGTAAGAAGGTACCTATTCCAAATGGTTAACAACTTATCGAGAGTATAATATCTCTAAAGATATTTTATAATCTTACGGATTTTACAAGCCGGAGACAATGGTAATAATATAAATACCTAATATATATAAGTACATACTCAGGTACATGTTGCCGGAGTCTTTGCGGTTTGTGTTGATCAGATTGAAAATTAAAATATTCCATTGAGATAATAACATAACAAACAAACGTTTGACAAGTTGTTAATTCCAAGGCTCAGATAAACAATTGCGTAGATATGTACCAACCTAGAGATAAATGATGATTTGTCGATGTGCGATCTAGTGAGCTGTTAGAGTGGCGACATGGTAGTGAGTGTAGACAAGCTCGACGCAGTCAGTGCGGCTGTGACGTAGCGCGTACCTACCTACTGACGATCTAGTGAGCTGTTAGAGTGGCGACATGGAAGTGAGTGTAGACAAGCTCGACGCAGTCAGTGCGGCTGTGACGTAGCGCGCACCTACCTATAATACTGACGATCTAGTGAGCTGTTAGAGTGGCGACATGGAAGTGAGTGTAGACAAGCTCGACGCAGTTAGTGCGGCTGTGACGTAGCGCGCACCTACCTACTGACGATCTGGTGAGCTGTTAGAGTGGCGACATGGAAGTGAGTGTAGACAAGCTCGACGCAGTCAGTGCGGCTGTGACGTAGCGCGCACCTACCTACTGACGATCTAGTGAGCTGTTAGAGTGGCGACATGGAAGTGAGTGTAGACAAGCTCGACGCAGTCAGTGCGGCTGTGACGTAGCGCGCACCTACCTACTGACGATCTAGTGAGCTGTTAGAGTGGCGACATGGAAGTGAGTGTAGACAAGCTCGACGCAGTCAGTGCGGCTGTGACGTAGCGCGCACCTACCTACTGACGATCTAGTGAGCTGTTAGAGTGGCGACATGGAAGTGAGTGTAGACAAGCTCGACGCAGTCAGTGCGGCTGTGACGTAGCGCGCACCTACCTACTGACGATCTAGTGAGCTGTTAGAGTGGCGACATGGAAGTGAGTGTAGACAAGCTCGACGCAGTCAGTGCGGCTGTGACGTAGCGCGTACCTACCTACTGACGATCTAGTGAGCTGTTAGAGTGGCGACATGGAAGTGAGTGTAGACAAGCTCGACGCAGTCAGTGCGGCTGTGACGTAGCGCGCACCTACCTATAATACTGACGATCTAGTGAGCTGTTAGAGTGGCGACATGGAAGTGAGTGTAGACAAGCTCGACGCAGTCAGTGCGGCTGTGACGTAGCGCGCACCTACCTATAATACTGACGATCTAGTGAGCTGTTAGAGTGGCGACATGGAAGTGAGTGTAGACAAGCTCGACGCAGTCAGTGCGGCTGTGACGTAGCGCGTACCTACCTACTGACGATCTAGTGAGCTGTTAGAGTGGCGACATGGAAGTGAGTGTAGACAAGCTCGACGCAGTCAGTGCGGCTGTGACGTAGCGCGCACCTATGTACAGTCGGTGATAGCAATTAACTGACCCCCTAAAAATTAAACGAATTTGAACCTTTTGCTTGTTACGAACGATCGAACTAGAACAACGTTGGAACTGGTTCAACGTCTACGATCAATAAAATAGTTATTCGAATTTGATCTTTAATACGCAGTGTTAAGGTAGGTATGTTCTTGAATATTATTTTAACTTGTAATATAATACGTAATTTCGATCACATTGGATATGTTTCGAGTGGTCTAGTGGTGACTGTAGTGAGCTGACAAATCGTGGTTGCGAGTTCGTAACCAGCGTAATTGACGCGTTTGTTTCTGTTTTGTATATTTATTTTAAGTTATAAATAATAAATTATAACTTTAGCAACAACAACAAAAAAAATGAACAGAAATAAAAAACCAAAATAGTGGTAAAAACGATTTTATTTTATAAAAAAAAATATTATAAGAATAACATAAATGATATTGATGACGACACGAAGATGATAATATTTACCTGCTTACTAATAACGTTGTTAACTCTGAGTTTAATGTAGTGAATCAGCATGTTATAATATTTAGAAATATAGGTATGTATTTCCATTTCATAACAATAACATCACTACATTAAATATCATTGAACTAAATAAAACGGCATTATACGTTGAAGTTCTACCTGGTCTACTATATATCAATTTGTTTTATGAATAGTTATTTTAGTTATAAAATAAGGTTTTGACAAAAAACTAGGTATTCGAAATACTTCGTTACAAATTATAACAATAGTTAATTTAACACACACACTGACATATACGTTAGTATTGTTTGTGACCAACACTGGTTACTCAAGTTATTCATGCTTTTAATAGCGAAGTGGAGTGTTTCTATTGCTTGTTGCAAGCGGTCCCGCATACCGCGCACCATATTCCAACAACGATCACTTCCACTTGCAGTTGAATGAGTAGGCAAAAATGGCTGTTCAGTATGCCTTCTAACAATTGCTTGATGACGTTCTGACACTGGAGTATGTAACATAGTAGGTTTTGGTCCAGGACGATCTTTTTGAATATTCCCTGCCTCTTCAAAACGTCTTAGCGACAATCTGACTGTATTTCTCTGAAACAACACAATAAGCATAATTTTAGTAACGAATAGGTAAATATAATTTATCGATTAAGTTAGAAAAAATACGTTTATCAAATTAGATTATAAAAATCATATTAGACCTATAAATGATCTCAAATTAGACTCATATAGAAACACAGTTAATTGTCTATTATTCTACATTCACAGGCTTTTAAGCAGACTAACGAATTAAGGAAAAAGTATTTTATAAATGAAGCATAAAAATAATACACTTACCGCTATATTAAGTTTCCTAGCAATCGCTTTAATACCAACATTCTCCTCATGCAAATAGATTATTTTGTATTTTAAATAATCACTCAACTGAGACATGACGATTAAACTATCAAAACTGATAACAATTAATAAAAAGGAAAAAAGCCAATTTAGTAAGGCAAGGTAAAAATGTTCGCGCGTATTCACTGCTATTTGTGCATAGAATATCTTGTTCAATTTATTCTTCTACCCCATAGTCCTTATGTCATATTTATAGCAGTTTTTGTTGAATACGCATATTGACGTCTAACTACCCACTTATTAAAAAAGGTAAAAAGTTATTAAATAAATGACCTAATACCAACCTCTTAAAGCTCAAGTTTGCGTATCAAAATTATTTATTGTTTCTGTTCATCGAGTAGTGTTAGTCTGATAAACTCATACCATATTGAATAACGTTTAATGTTATGAGCATAGGGTGTAAAATCGAGTAATTTTTAGGGGGGTCAGTTAATTGCTATCACCGACTGTACCTATAATACTGACGATTTAGTGAGCTGTTAGAGTGGCGACATGGAAGTGAGTGTAGACAAGCTCGACGCAGTCAGTGCGGCTGTGACGTAGCGCGCACCTACCGACTGACGATCTAGTGAGCTGTTAGAGTGGCGACATGGAAGTGAGTGTAGACAAGCTCGACGCAGTCAGTGCGGCTGTGACGTAGCGCGCACCTACCTACTGACGATCTAGTGAGCTGTTAGAGTGGCGCCATGGAAGTGAGTGTAGACAAGCTCGACGCAGTCAGTGCGGCTGTGACGTAACGCGCACCTACCTACTGACGATCTAGTGAGCTGTTAGAGTGGCGACATGGTAGTGAGTGTAGACAAGCTCGACGCAGTCAGTGCGGCTGTGACGTAGCGCGCACCTACCTACTGACGATCTAGTGAGCTGTTAGAGTGGCGACATGGAAGTGAGTGTAGACAAGCTCGACGCAGTCAGTGCGGCTGTGACGTAGCGCGTACCTACCTACTGACGATCTAGTGAGCTGTTAGAGTGGCGACATGGAAGTGAGTTTAGACAAGCTCGACGCAGTCAGTGCGGCTGTGACGTAGCGCGCACCTACCTACTGACGATCTAGTGAGCTGTTAGAGTGGCGACATGGAAGTGAGTGTAGACAAGCTCGACGCAGTCAGTGCGGCTGTGACGTAGCGCGCACCTACCTACTGACGATCTAGTGAGCTGTTAGAGTGGCGCCATGGAAGTGAGTGTAGACAAGCTCGACGCAGTCAGTGCGGCTGTGACGTAGCGCGCACCTACCTATAATACTGACGATCTAGTGAGCTGTTAGAGTGGCGACATGGAAGTGAGTGTAGAGAAGCTGGACGCAGTCAGTGCGGCTGTCACGTAGCGCGTACCTACCTACTGACGATCTAGTGAGCTGTTAGAGTGGCGACATGGAAGTGAGTGTAGACAAGCTCGACGCAGTCAGTGCGGCTGTGACGTAGCGCGCACCTACCTATAATACTGACGATCTAGTGAGCTGTTAGAGTGGCGACATGGAAGTGAGTGTAGACAAGCTCGACGCAGTCAGTGCGGCTGTGACGTAGCGCGCACCTACCTACTGACGATCTAGTGAGCTGTTAGAGTGGCGCCATGGAAGTGAGTGTAGACAAGCTCGACGCAGTCAGTGCGGCTGTGACGTAACGCGCACCTACCTACTAACGATCTAGTGAGCTGTTAGAGTGGCGACATGGTAGTGAGTGTAGACAAGCTCGACGCAGTCAGTGCGGCTGTGACGTAGCGCGCACCTACCTACTGACGATCTAGTGAGCTGTTAGAGTGGCGACATGGAAGTGAGTGTAGACAAGCTCGACGCAGTCAGTGCGGCTGTGACGTAGCGCGTACCTACCTACTGACGATCTAGTGAGCTGTTAGAGTGGCGACATGGAAGTGAGTGTAGACAAGCTCGACGCAGTCAGTGCGGCTGTGACGTAACGCGCACCTACCTACTGACGATCTAGTGAGCTGTTAGAGTGGCGACATGGAAGTGAGTGTAGACAAGCTCGACGCAGTCAGTGCGGCTGTGACGTAGCGCGTACCTACCTACTGACGATCTAGTGAGCTGTTAGAGTGGCGACATGGAAGTGAGTGTAGACAAGCTCGACGCAGTCAGTGCGGCTGTGACGTAGCGCGCACCTACCTATAATACTGACGATCTAGTGAGCTGTTAGAGTGGCGACATGGAAGTGAGTGTAGACAAGCTCGACGCAGTCAGTGCGGCTGTGACGTAGCGCGCACCTACCTATAATACTGACGATCTAGTGAGCTGTTAGAGTGGCGACATGGAAGTGAGTGTAGAGAAGCTGGACGCAGTCAGTGCGGCTGTCACGTAGCGCGTACCTACCTACTGACGATCTAGTGAGCTGTTAGAGTGGCGACATGGAAGTGAGTGTAGACAAGCTCGACGCAGTCAGTGCGGCTGTGACGTAGCGCGCACCTACCTATAATACTGACGATCTAGTGAGCTGTTAGAGTGGCGACATGGAAGTGAGTGTAGACAAGCTCGACGCAGTCAGTGCGGCTGTGACGTAGCGCGCACCTACCGACTGACGATCTAGTGAGCTGTTAGAGTGGCGACATGGAAGTGAGTGTAGACAAGCTCGACGCAGTCAGTGCGGCTGTGACGTAGCGCGCACCTACCTACTGACGATCTAGTGAGCTGTTAGAGTGGCGCCATGGAAGTGAGTGTAGACAAGCTCGACGCAGTCAGTGCGGCTGTGACGTAACGCGCACCTACCTACTGACGATCTAGTGAGCTGTTAGAGTGGCGACATGGTAGTGAGTGTAGACAAGCTCGACGCAGTCAGTGCGGCTGTGACGTAGCGCGCACCTACCTACTGACGATCTAGTGAGCTGTTAGAGTGGCGACATGGAAGTGAGTGTAGACAAGCTCGACGCAGTCAGTGCGGCTGTGACGTAGCGCGTACCTACCTACTGACGATCTAGTGAGCTGTTAGAGTGGCGACATGGAAGTGAGTTTAGACAAGCTCGACGCAGTCAGTGCGGCTGTGACGTAGCGCGCACCTACCTACTGACGATCTAGTGAGCTGTTAGAGTGGCGACATGGAAGTGAGTGTAGACAAGCTCGACGCAGTCAGTGCGGCTGTGACGTAGCGCGCACCTACCTACTGACGATCTAGTGAGCTGTTAGAGTGGCGCCATGGAAGTGAGTGTAGACAAGCTCGACGCAGTCAGTGCGGCTGTGACGTAGCGCGCACCTACCTACTGACGATCTAGTGAGCTGTTAGAGTGGCGACATGGAAGTGAGTGTAGACAAGCTCGACGCAGTCAGTGCGGCTGTGACGTAGCGCGCACCTTCCTACTGACGATCTAGTGAGCTGTTAGAGTGGCGACATGGAAGTGAGTGTAGACAAGCTCGACGCAGTCAGTGCGGCTGTGACGTAACGCGCACCTACCTACTGACGATCTAGTGAGCTGTTAGAGTGGCGACATGGAAGTGAGTGTAGACAAGCTCGACGCAGTCAGTGCGGCTGTGACGTAACGCGCACCTACCTACTGACGATCTAGTGAGCTGTTAGAGTGGCGACATGGAAGTGAGTGTAGACAAGCTCGACGCAGTCAGTGCGGCTGTCATGTAGCGCGTACCTACCTACTGACGATCTAGTGAGCTGTTAGAGTGGCGACATGGAAGTGAGTGTAGACAAGCTCGACGCAGTCAGTGCGGCTGTGACGTAGCGCGCACCTACCGACTGACGATCTAGTGAGCTGTTAGAGTGGCGACATGGAAGTGAGTGTAGACAAGCTCGACGCAGTCAGTGCGGCTGTGACGTAGCGCGCACCTACCTACTTGGTGCTGGAGGTACTTAAGTATCGGGCCTGCGGACGGCGAGCTATGGGTGGCTCGCCGTCCGATGGCAACCAGGTCGTGTCGTGTTCCACGCGTGCCTGAAAGAGCTGTCAGGTTGTGGAATTTGTTTCCGCGGCCCTGGACCACAAAGGGCACTATAAGGATCACGTGTGTTTTAGTCAATAAGAGTCTGACACTCCCTTCCGCTCCGCCCAGAGCGGGAGCAGTCATTTGATGATTTCCCATCTAGAAAAAAAAGCTACTTAGGTATTTTCTAAAATTTAATAAGGATCAGGTCTTGCAACAGAGCTACCCACGTCAGTAGGCTGCAATAACGTCAAGTTTAACCTTTGTCCTTTCAGAAGTAGTGTTCTCAGCAGCGCGTAGGTCAGCCGGCCCACTCAATTACATATAGGTAACGGCTGGGTTTTGCCTACCGCAGAACCTCTTACTCAGGACATAACTTGTTTTCCCCGCACGGCGATTACTCAGCGAGGTGTCCATCTAAGGATTTGCTGTTTAATTGTAACCATACTGGATGATATAGAAACGATGTCAAAGTAAAGGAAAACACCAAATACTGTAAGCACTCAAACGTCTAGCGAGGAGGAGAAATTGCGAGTGTACAAGATGCAGGCCGCCCGGCCTGCAGCCGGCGGACAACAGCTCTGTTATTATTATCTAGGCTTATATGCACTTTGCTATATTCGCAATGTTACAACAATGATCCATAACCACAACGTCCGGCTCGTTATAAAATACGGTTTCGAAACGTGGAAACTATAGCTTCGGGCGGTCTGGGCTGGGCAACGAATTCATAAAATGGTCCTACCGCTGGAGCACTGTCGGCTCAGTGGTAGCACAGTAGAAATATGGAACAGTACAGAAACTACGAACAAACGGTCGAAACGGCACACTCACACAGACGCGCACATCTACGAGGCCCCTAAGGGACTTTCGCGGTGCGCTCAGTGGCGGGTGCCGTGTTCATAGATAATACCCAAGTAGCACTTGACAGCCGCATAGTGACTTGATTATAGAATTTTGTGACACTCAAGGCTGTTTTAGTTACCTGCTTAAGGGCTGTGTAGCTAACTACACAGCCCTTGTAATTCTAATTTGGGCCCCAAATTAAACAGCCTTGAGCATTACAGTGACTGGTTAACGGCAGTATAATCTTTGAAACAGCTGTATGAGGCCTGTACAATGGCTTATATAGCTATACAACAGCCATTGCAGCCTAAGATTCAGCTACTTTAATTCTCTTCAACAGCTGTTAGATGTTTTGAGGCTTGGCAACAGCTTTTATTAAAGTTTATATAACCAAACAAAAAATCCTTTTTTATTCAATTTTCTTATGTGTATTTTGTGACAGATGACATTTATTGTTTGTTAAACTGCGCGGGCGGACTATTATTTAAGGTAAGATATTTTTAATAGTTTTCACGTTGGTTTTGAGTGTCCTGTACCTATGTAATTTGAGTTGCGAGTACCACTTTACTGTTAATATGTATAGGTAATTACATCAAATATTTCACGCGCCATCATAATAATATCGCTTTAACGAAAATATTTCACAAGATTAAATCGTGTACGAATACTTAATAGATTT
The DNA here is from genome assembly GCA_905332915.2 of Hecatera dysodea. NCBI lineage: Eukaryota > Metazoa > Arthropoda > Insecta > Lepidoptera > Noctuidae > Hecatera > Hecatera dysodea. Next base: position 22,417,006 of record HG995295.1, on the reverse strand, counting down.
ATCATTCAAATTATTGCTTTGTAACTTAATGTAGGTATTCTATTAGGAAATAAGTGGAAACATATTGTTTAAATTAAAAGATATCAAATATCCTTGAAAACTATAAGAATTCATTTGGAAATTTAATAACAAATCTTTTCTGTACTGCTAAAATGGCGTTAAAATGTTATCCAGTACAAATTCTCCATAAACTCTTTTGAAATGTTATTTGCTGTACAGTGGTGTTACTAAGTCAATATACCAGCTTCTAGCATTATAATGGCTGGAGAAAGGCTTTTAATTATCTTTCTTACTGTGTACTGGTATAAAGATAGAGCATACAGTAGCTTTTCAGGGATAAAGAATCTCAATAGAAAACCATTTCAATATGTACATTGTTTGGCTTTCGAAATACCTACCCTTGCAAGCCCAGAAGTTAGGTAGTTTTGTGCATGCTTCTTTTTTATTTAGTCCTCAAAACAACCAAAAAAGTACTAAGTACATACTATTGTTTGTTTTTAATATGACATTACGAAACAATAGGCAAAGTTAAACAATTAAATATTTTCTACTTTAATTTTATTGTATTATAATTTATATAACATATGGAATAAATTAATCCTTAAGAGTATGAAAAAATAAATGACCATTTTTACGACAACATTATATTCTAGTCGTTTTAATGTTTGTTCGGGCATAACTCCGTCGCTTGCCAACCGATTTGAAAAATTCTTTTCTTGTTGGAAAGGGTATAACTTCCCAAATGGTCCCATGAAAATTTTATCGAAATCGAACAAGCGGGTTTTTGTTGATTTCAATAAATGATAGCAAATCTGTCGGGATAGCTGAAATCGCATGTTTGTTTATTGTTTACACCAATTTATACCACGTACGCTGTGATGGGTATGTTTAGCTGGGAGTGAACCACTAAAAAGTGAAAAATAAAAAAACTTTTTACAAAAAATACAACCGACTTCTAAACAAAAAAAAAAAAACAAAAAGTACAAAATAACTTTAATTTCGGAACTCGGTGTTTTTTATTGCTTTTTTGTTTTAAATAAATACAACCGACTTCTAAACAAAAAAAAAACAAAAAGTACAAAATAACTTTAATTTCGGAAGTCGGTGTGTGCAAAACAAAAAAGCAATCAAAAACACCGAGTTCCGAAATTAAAGTTATTTTGTACTTTTTGTTTTTTTTTTTGTTTAGAAGTCGGTTGTATTTTTTGTAAAAAGTTTTTTTATTCAACATACAGAAATCCTTCATCAGAATTTTAGGGCAGATATTAGGTATAATTGAAATGGAATAAAATGGCATAGAAATGATAAACAATATTCAGTTTGTATTTTTTTTTACAATGGCATTATTTACATTTTGACCAAAGAAGAAAGTCGCAGGGAATAACATGCACTAGGTAACGCATTTTCGCGTGACTATTTCTCCCAGTCAACTCCTACCGCAAGTCGTGTTAAAGAACTTCGTTCCAATAAAACACTTATTGCAAACATTAAAAGTGACAACCCTAGCTCTCTACTGGAGCGTAGGTAATTATGTCAACAAATGGGCTTAGTTTCCATACTGTTCCATATTTTTACTGTGGTGGTAGCGGCCGCAACAGCTGCCACAGTTACTGATTAATTGTTCTGTGCTATACAAACTGCGCCTTTTCAACTTTATAATAGGGATGTTGCCTTAGTAAAAAACATATGATTATGTTTAGTCCGTCAGTTAGATTTTAGAAAAATATTGGACACGTATTTTTTCCTTTATCAAATCTATAAAAACTGACGAAGATAAAAAGCATCAAAGATCAGGAGTGGGAGCGTGTGACGTCACGGCCCGGTAAAAATTGTAGCGAGTAGTGACGTCACTGGAATTTTTTTACGCACTATATGTATATCGTCTTCATTTTTTCTTTATGTAAAAAAGGAAAAAATACGTGTCCATCCAATATTTTTAGGAAATCTATCAGACGGACTAATCAGATTTTTTTAGTCAACTACCCTATTGTCTCTAATTAAGTAGATAACCGGTCTGCTGCAGAGTCAAGGCGGGGTGCTAAATTCATGAAGAGCCAAAATGCTGCGCAGTCGGAACAGGAAGGTAAGCCACGTCGTGCTTCGCTGTGTAGTAACCTGCCGAGCTAGCAGGCGGCAGGCGGCAGAGCGACGCGCTGCTTCATCGAGCGAGCAGTCGGCGCCGGCGAGCAGCACGCCCGTGTGCGCTGCGGCGACGCAACTCCACGCTGATGTGTTGCAAAACGTTAAAGTCACGTAGCGTACGTTTGTTAGTGCACGTATTGAATATAAAACAAGTACATTGTGAGCGATACGGCAGCGCAGCGGCGACACCTGCGCGATTCGAGAGCACTTGCTCAAGTCATATCTCGCCTTGTTGCGAACTGGCAGACCGCATTACAATACCATACATCTACGAATACCTAAATGCGACTTTGTCCGTCTGTTCCTATGCCAGTTATTCTGCTTGTTTTTAAGGACAACCTACTTACTACCTAATATCGCTTTGAGGAATTGAATAGATAAATATAGAATGCTTGCCCACCACAATTATCGCGTGAAAGGATTGGTTGTTGGCACCGACCTCAGAACAATAGTAGGTAGGCATATTATTTACGTCAGGTTTTTTTTAAAAGATAAACACTTTGTATGGCCCTCGCGGACCATCAGTGCGCGGAGCTCAGGTTGGAAACCATTAGTTTAGCCATACCGACTGTCTTTCACTCAGTATATCCGCCATTTGTTGACAGTCAGGCATCGCGAATTCTTTATGAAAACGAGCGCAAATATAGATTTAAGAAAAGCAGCAAGCCAGCGTAACGTAGGTATGTCGTCCATTGTGCCATTATGTAAACTTCTGTTGTTAATTTGAACTTGTTCGTTAACTAGAAAGGCAAGTGTGCATATTAATTAGCAAGTATACCTAAATACAAAGAGAACTGGAGTGCATGTAACATTTGTAATGCTATTTTACGTGTCAGAATTTGATACTCAATAATCTCTCGAAATCATTGCGAGATCTCGTGAATCGACGTAAACTGAGACTTGTTAGCGAGCTACGAGCTATCAGTGCGCGCTTCTATTTTATCAGAGTGTATGCTCAGACGAAGTCCGCCACTTTCCGGTGACATATATCTACAATCGATATAACATTTACGAACTTAATTAATAAACATCGCGTACGGTTGTCAATACGAGACTTTTTTTTAAATTCCTTTAGGAATTCGATTAAAACTATATTATATTATATAACGTACCTTATAAATATTTATTAAAAACTTCATACAAAATACATAGGTAGTTCAAAAGTGAATAAACTTATTGATTTAAAAAATCGACTCCATTGAATAACAACAGGTTCATTTTGTAGGTACATATAATGCGACAAAAATAAAAGGAGGCTGTAATAGCTAGGATAGTTTCGCTTTATATATGAAGTCCTAGCGAAACAAGAAAAACAAATCAATAAACGCTTTTATTTTCCGAAAACACGATATCCTATCCTTTTTTAAGGTTTTTTTTTGGATAGGAAATCTATACTGTTGGATATTTTAATTCATAACATTGCAACACCAACATTAAAATGTAAAACTGTGGCAACCCTCCTTTCCCCTTGCATCTGCGACACTGGTCCAATACAGACGTGAAGAATAACTTATCCGACGTTTTATTTTCCACCTTCATCGGCACCAACGTACCAGCACCTCATCAGCACCCACCACCTAAACTAGAACGCTACACATTGGTCCTTCGCGGAGAACAGCGGTGCCGCTGAAGAAGCGGACTAGAGGTTTGAAAAGTTTTTTCTTCTCGGCCGTGACGCAGCCATTTTGGTTGGCAACGTTAGCGGGCTCTGCATTGCTCTTGGCTTGATTGTCGCAACCCAATCGCAAAAACTATATCGATACGACAACTCGAGCAGTTACCTACAAGAGGAAAAGCCCAGCAACAATCATAATTCATCAATATCATCGATCGCCTTCGCCGCCGTCGCCGGAGTCACCTCTGCAGGTGTGAAGAGTACAGCTGTCAGCACTAAAGGTATTCCGCAAGAAGAAGCGAGACGGCACGCATCGCAACGCAATAATCCAACGTTTATACGCGCCTGGAAAGCGCGATCCACGCACGCCGTGCGCAACAGAAAAAGAATTTCGTACGAGCGCGAGAGGGACAGCAAGTGACGCCAAGAATCGTTGGAGCAAATTTTTGGGCCACCATTTTGCGGCATTCGATCGACTCCTTCGGAATCAGTCCACGCGCATCGAATTGAAATAAAAAACTTTGTGATTATTTGTGATACAGTTTTAGTAATAAGTAGTGATATTATACAAGTGCGGTAATAATTAGAAATGGAGGACGAATTAAAACGTAAAATCGCCTCACGTGGCTATGTTAAAGGTACGATCACGAGATTGCTTAATTTCGTTGAAGTTTCTGATTTAAGTAAAATAAGTTGTAGTGAGCTGATCACCAAACGTGATCGACTCATAACTGCCTTTCGCGATTATGAGTCGCTATGCAAAGATATTCTTTATCTCGATAGTACTGACAAAGAAAATGTCGAGCTAATGGAAAATAATTATTATAGCATCTTGGCATTATTGAGCGAGCAAATTAAGTCTCATGAAAATCCAAGCCCCTCTGACTCATTCACGCATCCTCATATAACCACACTTAAAACAAAGTTACCACCTATTTCCATTAAAACATTTGATGGTACCTTCACAGAGTATGTACCTTTTATTAATTTGTTCGATTCATTGATTCATAATGACAGTAGTCTTGACCATATTCAAAAGTTTTATTATTTGAGATCGTTTTTGAAAGGCGAACCATACGATTTGATAAAAAATTTAAGTTTAACCCCAGAAAGCTATATTGAAGCGCGCAAACTGTTGGGAGATCGCTACAATAATAAATATAAGATCATAAATGATCACATATGCAAAATTTTAGATTTAAGTAGCATTGTTAAGTCAACAGCTAGTAGTTTGAGGGACTTTGTGTCATTAATCAGGCAACAATTAGCTGCAATTAAAAACCTTGACTCAAATGTCATATACTGGGATGCAATTCTGTTATGTGTTCTTTCCCGTAAATTAGATGGAATTACTGCACGAGCTTATCAACTAGACCGTGATCCTGGTTTACAAGCTAATCTCGAAGATTTCCTGCAATATATTGAGAAACGAGCTCTGGCACTGGAAAATGCCGGACAGGGTCTTCGCTTGCAGCAGCAGTCAACCAAAGTAACAGCTGTAGCTACTGCAGGAGCAACATGCATCTTCTGTAAGTTAAATGAACATAAATTATTTAAATGTAAAAAGTTTCAGCTATTGCCAGTAAATGATAGACTGATGTTTGTCAAAGAACAAAAACTTTGTGTAATTTGTTTAGGTATGCATGGTGGCAAATGTAAGTTTCACTTCCGGTGCTTAGAGTGCAAGAAGTCTCATAACACTCTACTTCACTGCAATTCAGGTGAAACCACACCAGCTGTTGCCTTATCAAATAATGTTAATAATAATGTGCTTCTACCTACAGCTAGAATCAAAGTTGTAGCAAGAGATGGCACCGAATACATTATCAAGGCGTTACTGGACAGTGGATCTCAGGTTTCTTTTATTACTGCAAAAGTTGTTCAGCTATTAGGTTTAACGCCCTTGAAAGGTAATACTTGTATTGTTGGAATCACTAATGAAAAAAGTAATGTAAAATATAGCATTCCCATTGAAATTCATTCATTAAAATCACCATTTAAGACAATGGTAACTTGTCATGTGGTAAAAGAGGTAACATGCAAATTACCTCAGAACAGATTTGATGTATCTAGTGTCATAATACCACCCAACATTATATTGGCAGATGACCAATTCAATGTGCCCAGTGAAATACATATGTTATTAGGAGCTGATGTGTTTTTCCAGACTCTGTTACCGGACAAGCAGTGCAAAAGAATCAACCTGCCATTACACAGCGGGCAGACATCAGCAACTCTGCCCCAGAATGCTGCTCAACCACTGCAGCAGCCTGGTAACGCACAACTACATATCTTTGACACATACTTCGGCCACATTGTAGGAGGAAATCTGCCACCCAAGGTATCTCAACAAACATGTAATAGAGTAGTATTAAAGTGTGAATTAAGTCTCAATGAGACACTTTCTCAGTTTTGGACGAATGAAAAGGTTCCAGAAATATTTTCTGAGCAAACATCAGAACAAGAGCTTTGTGAATGTATTTTTCAAAGTTCAGTTAAATTAAGTAATAATCAGTTTGAGGTTCCTCTACCTTTAAAATTACCCTTATCAAATGTAAACGATACTCTTGGTGAGTCATTTCATTTAGCATTAAAAAGGTTTTTAAATTTAGAAAAAAGATTGCATACTGATCCTGATTTATTCATGCAATATAAAAATTTCATTCATGAATATCTATCACTTGGTCATGGTCATTATGTTGATATAGAATTGTATGATTTAAATAAGCATGCAGTGTATTTTCTACCACATCATGCAGTTATTAATAACAATAGTAAAACCACAAAGCTTCGAACAGTCTTTGATGGTTCAATGAAAACAAACAAGAAGGTTTCTTTAAATGATTTGCTACTCAATGGGCCTGTGGTTCAAAAAGATTTATTTGATATTATTCTATTATTTCGCTTAGGTAGATATACATTTACTGCAGATATCAAGCGTATGTTCAGAAACATTAATGTAGATCCTCAGTATACTTCCCTTCAAAATATTTTGTGGAGGGATAATCCTGATGAACCAGTCAAGTGTATTAGGTTAGATACCGTTACCTATGGCCTAAAAAGTTCAAGTTATTTAGCCACTCGCTGCTTAGATGAGCTAGCAAATAGATATGAAAAATCATATCCACTAGCATCATCAATTATCAAAAATAATCTATATGTTGATGATATTATCTATAGTAATAATAATTTAGAAACTACTATTGCTGCCAGGGATCAACTTTGCGATTTGCTTAAGTTGGGTAGTTTTCAAACTCACAAATGGTCATCAAATGATGAAAATGTGTTGAACAATATACCATTAAACGAAAGACACTTTGATAGTCTAGAGTTACAAAAGGACAATTATAACATGAAAGCCTTAGGACTTCAAATAAATGTAAAGGAAGATCACTTTGTAATCTCTACTCCAGAATCATTCAATAAGAATAAGGTTACAAAAAGGAGCATACTTAGTTATATAGGTAGATTCTATGACCCAATGGGATTTGTGAGCCCAATTATAGTCAAAGCAAAGGCTATAATGCAAAAATTATGGCTACTGAACACAGGTTGGAATGACAGTCCACCTGCAAATGTTCAGCAAGAATGGTTTCAATTTACCAATAATTTAGCTGCAATGCAGCCAATCCTATTAGATAGGAACATTAGAATTTCAGAAGCAGACTCGGCAGATTTAATCGGCTTTGCAGATGCATCAAGCAAGACAGCCTACGGATGCTGTGTGTACCTGCGACTCACAAATCAATCAGGTACAACAAAGCTGCATCTACTCTGTTCCAAATCGCGAATCAACCCTATCCAAAAGAAAGGCATGACCGTGCCAAGGCTTGAATTGAATGCTGCACTATTGCTATCGAAATTAATTTTGAAGACTCATAATACACTCAGGATTAAAATTAACATAAGGCATGTTTGTTTATTCAGTGACTCACAAATTGTCCTTGCATGGTTAAATTCTGAGCTTACAAATATTCAAGCTTACATATCAAACAGAGTAAGTGTAATTCGTCAAAACACAGCTGGATGTAGTTGGCATTATGTCAATACAAAAGACAACCCTGCTGATCTCATTAGCCGAGGTGTTAACCCGAACGAGCTGAGTAGCTGTGATATTTGGTGGAATGGTCCAAAGTTTCTGCAAAACAGTGAGTATGTCTTTCCTGCTTACAGCTCTGCCACTGACTCTCTCTCAATGGAACCCTGCTCAGACCCTTCCAGTTACTTGGTATGCCAAAGTCCAAATCCACTTGATTATGTGTTCAAATGCTTGTATAATTACTCCAATTTAAGTAAAATAGTAAGGCTATTAGCATACATATTGCGATTTTTAAACAATATCAATAAAAATAAAACGAAAATAAACACAAACTTTTTGCAAAGTTCTGAGTTAGATCATGCATTAATGTCAATAATTAAACATGAACAAAATATATATTTTAAATCTGAAATCAAAGCTATAAGCAATAATAACAAATTGAAAGGAAATCTATCAGGCTTGCATCCCTTTCTCGACAACCAAGGTCTATTACGCGTTGGGGGTAGACTACATCATGCAAATATTGCTTATTCACAAAGGCATCCTGTCATACTGCCCAAAGGCTCTTTAATTACTAGCTTGCTTATAAGGCGCGAACACGAAAGGCTGCTGCATGCAGGGCCTAAGCTTTTATTATCGCATCTAAACCAAAGGTTTTGGATTGTTCATGGATTATTAGAAGTTAAGAAAATAACTCACAAATGTATTGTGTGTTTTAGACAAAAGGCCTCAGCGGCCAAGCAGCTCATGGGCTCCTTGCCGGCTGCACGTGTAACGGCTACCAGCCGTCCATTTGAGAAGGTCGGAGTGGATTTTGCTGGGCCAATTGATGTAAAACTATCCCGCGTAAGACGATCATTAAAAGGTAAAGGATATATCTGTGTATTCGTATGTTTCACTACAAAAGCCGTTCATTTAGAACTTGCATCAGACTTGACCACGGAAACTTTTCTTGCGTGCTTGAGGAGATTTATCTCTAGACGAGGTTTGCCCACCGAAATTCACTGCGACAATGCAAGCACATTTAAATGTGCTAGGAGTCAATTAGTTGAGCTCTACAAACTGCAAACTTCTCAGAATCATCAAATGCAAGTTCAAAGATTTACCGCCGAGCGTGGGATAAAATTTCACTTTATACCATGTTACTCGCCTACATTTGGGGGTCTCTGGGAAGCAGCAGTAAAGAGCACAAAGTTTCACTTAAAAAGAATATTGCAAAAAACTGTTTTAACCTATGAACAACTTAACACAGTATTAATTGAAATTGAGGCAGTGCTTAATTCTCGACCACTCATACCTTTATCTTCTAACACTGATGATTATTGTTATCTAACACCTGGTCACTTTATTATAGGAAGTGCAATGTCAATGTATCCTGAAAGTAATGTCTGTAACATTCCACAAAATAGGCTTAAGTTTTGGCAACTGTGTAATTCTCTAAAACAGTCCTTTTGGAAATTGTGGTATCAATATTATTTAAATTTGTTACAAAATAGACCTAAGTGGCGTGATAATGTATGTAATGTTAAAATAGGCGACTTAGTCATTTTAAAAGAGGATAACACACCTCCAATGTACTGGCCCATGGCACGAATTGTAAAATTGTTTCCGGGACAAGATGGCCAAGTTAGGGCAGTGGAGGTTACCACCCCAAACGGAAAAACGCATTCCCGGGCAATCAATAAAATCTGTCTATTACCCATAGAATACGATGATAGTTCTTAGATATTTTTCTAATTGGTATATTATAAGTCATAATTATGTTTATAAAACCATTGAATCTAGTTTTTATACAGTATAAAAAGGCAAATGTAAACTTGTAAGTTTATAGAATCGTCTAATTGAAATAATTGTATGTAACTTGTCATAATTAAGTTCATTGCTATTTCTGTGAGGCCGCAGCATGTTGGATATTTTAATTCATAACATTGCAACACCAACATTAAAATGTAAAACTGTGGCAACCCTCCTTTCCCCTTGCATCTGCGACACTGGTCCAATACAGACGTGAAGAATAACTTATCCGACGTTTTATTTTCCACCTTCATCGGCACCAACGTACCAGCACCTCATCAGCACCCACCACCTAAACTAGAACGCTACACAATACATATAATAAAATCGTAGAATAGCCGTGTCTGTAGGTACATCGTATATTTTTGTTATTAAAATAAATTAACTGAGAAATATTAGAAAAATCACTGTCTGTTTGTCAGTGCGTTTGTGGGAGCATCACGCAAAAAAAAATATTCTGTGTTATCCCGAGTTATAGGTATTTAGTCTTTATTCGAATCGATCCACAAAATCAGAAGACAGAGCGCTGAGCGTCGCATAGGCGAAGTCCTGCAAACGTTACGTAAAAACTAGAAACCACTACCTACAATAAGTTTTATAAATAAGTTTGCGAAAATATGAGTTCTTACCTACCTATAAATCGTTTCACAGTTTCAAATTTGCAACGCTAGATGGCACAGTCTACCTCGTGCACGTTCCCTTAAACGGAGGGTGTATTTCTGTTGAGCCCTCACGACGGGGGAGGCGATTTCCCGGGGCGGGGTGGTGGTGGCGGTGTCTCTTGATATCGCCAACGCGTTCAACACCCTGCCTTGGAGTTGCATCAGGGAGGCACTCCGGTATCACCGAGTGCCAACCTACCTCTGTCGCGTGGTCGAGGACTATCTGACGGATAGAGCCGTCATCTACCCCGGTCACCGGGGAGAGTGGAATCGGCGAGAGATGTCGTGCGGTGTTCCGCAGGGTTCGGTTCTGGGGCTGCTCCTGTGGGACATCGGTTACGACTGGGTGCTGCGCGGCGACCTCCCTTGCGGCGTCAGTGTTGTTTGCTACGCTGACGACACGCTGGTTCTGGCGCAGGGGAGGTCGCACCAGGCAGCGGTCGACCTGATGACACGCGGGGTCGCAGCAGTCGTTGGGAGGATCCGGCAACTGGGTCTCGAGGTGGCCCTACACAAGTCCGAGGCCATGTGTTTTCATGGCCCTCGGAACCGGCCACCATTGGGATCCCAGATAACGGTGGGAGGGGTTTGCATCGGCGTCGGGTCGACGATGAGCTACTTGGGTCTCGTCCTCGACAGCCGGTGGAACTTCGCGGAGCACTTAACTGGGGCGGGCCGGGGCTGCCCTCAAGCGGCTCTTGCCCAACTTAGGGGGACCAAACGCCTCCTGCCGGAGGCTGTACGCGGGGATCGTGCGGTCCATGGCCCTTTACGGGGCCCCCGTGTGGGCGCTGTCGCTGAGGCGACTGCCAGCGCGCCACATGGTAGCGTCCCAGAGGGTCATGGCCATCCGGCTAATCCGGGGATACCGCACGGTCTCCGGCGAGGCGGCGAATCTCATTGCCGGATTGCTGCCGTGGGATCTTGAGGCGAAAGCCCTCGCGCACGTCGACGCGTTGCGCGTGGAGGCGCTACGCCGGGGTGAAACTCTGCTGCCGCGGCAAATTGCTGCGCAGCGGACGGAGCTCCGGCGGGATCTCACGGAGGTGTGGAGACAGCGACTGCTGCAACCCAGCGCTGGGCACGCCGCCATTGCGGCGGTAAGTCCCCTCTTTGAGGAGTGGCTGGAGAGACGCCACGGCGTCCTCACCTTCCGCCTGACGCAGGTGCTCACCGGACACGGCTGTTTCGGGAGGTACTGTGTCAGATCCAGCGGGAGGACACGTCCGGGTGTCATCACTGTGTGGATCGCCCGGAGGACACGGTGGAGCATACGGTGGAGGTCTGCTTGGGCGGAGCACCACCGTGTCCTCGTCGAGGCGATTGGCGGCGGCGACCTCTCGCGTCCGGCCCTGGTTCAAACCATGGTCCGGAGTGAGGAGGCATGGGAAGCGGTCGCCTCCTTCTGCGAAGCAGTAATGCTAGCAAAGGAGGCGGAACGCGTGCGAGAGAGGGAAACCTCTCGCTCTAGCCGCCGCAACAGAAGGAGACGCCCCGGGCGTCGGGAAACGCAGGGCGATTCCCGGCCACCTACTGCGCGGGCCTGCGGATGGCGAGCTATGGGTGGCTCGCCGTCCGATAGCAACCAGGCCCGAGTCGACGGCGCGTCGTGTTCCACGCGCACCTCAAAGAGCCGTCAGCAAAGAAGACGGGGCCCCATAGGGTCAGTGCCTGCTAGGGTTGCGGAATTTGTTCGAAAGAGTCACCGCAGCCCTGGAACGCAAACGGCACAAGAAGGATCACGGGTGGGTTTTAGTCAGTAAGAGTCTGACACTCCCTTCCGCTCCGCTCAGAGCGGGAGAAGTCATTTGATGATTTCCCATCCAAAAAAAAAAAGGTGTTATTTCTGTTGCCACTACAGCAGCAAATACTAATAACGAAATAAAATAAATTTCAAGGGGGGCTCCCATACGCGATTTTTTGCAGTTTTTTTATAGATAATGGTACGAAACCCTTCGTGCGCGAGTATCGACTCGCACTTGGCCGGTTTCTTGATTTCGTTAAGTAGATCATAGTATATTTTTTGTTAAATAAAATCATTGAAAAACAAAGATGTGAAAAGCCACCAAAGTCAGCTTTTACAAAAATAAAATCTATTTATTTTCAAAATGTTGTTCCGTATAATTTTGCCAAACAGGTCAGTGGGAAGTTCAATCGGCACCGCTCAATGAAATGGCTGCGGTGTGTCATTACGCCCACAGCGGACAAGTCATTTGATGATTTCGAAGCCTTTAACTTAAACGCCTAATGTAACTAGTCGGCTGCGACAAACACAACAATACTTTTACAAGAAACACATTTTTGTAAAGCCGTGGGACACACTTAGTGTGTAATGTGCTGAATACATATTATTCTTGCTTTCTTTCTAAACGTTTTCACTGGTAGATAACTGATGTTATTATCATTAACTTTACAATTACGTTCATTTAGAAATGGATTAAGATTTCGTGCAAACATATAAAAACCATGACTTTTTAGGCGGGTGTGGAAGCTAGTGCTACAGTAAAACTCGTATGTACATTATATGAATACAAGTCTATTTTCAATAGCACGTCATCGCACCTTCTGCGAATGAGTACCTATTTGAAAAGCTTCTGCAGTCCATGGACAAATAAATAGTAAACAGATATAAATATGTAGTAGTTTATTTGTTTTTGAGCTTGGACGCCTTGAGCGCGCGGTAGGCGGCCACGGCGGCCAGGCGCGCGCGCTCGCGCTGCAGAGCGGGCTCGGCGCGCGCGCCGCCCGCCAGCATGCCGCTCAGCAGCAGCTCGCGCCGCCCCGGCTGCAACACGTCACACTCACAATGAGGGCAATATTCATACAGGCATATGTGCTCGCTTATCAGCTGATAACTTGATAAGCGATCATTATCCTCATCATTTTAAACAACTTTAACTACGGCTTTAGGGTTTTGTACCCGGGTATTTGTTTGTTTTAGTATTTATTCATTATATACTTAATTGTACACAGAGAATAACAAAACAAAAGAAACTACAAACGAAATCACTAATACAATAGTACCTACCCGGGTACCTACTTTTTCATTCATTGACGCGCGTATGTACAGAATTTTGATGATTATCGGAAAATTATTACTAACTAGCGCCTCAAACATAATATATTAGGAAATTTGCACGAAAAACAATTAAAATTACTCTATAGTAGGCTTGAGTTTAAAAAAAGTGCAGTATAGAGGCTCGGTTTGGTGATGTCGCCGAGATTTGTTTTTATTTCGTTAGAGAATGATTTATAAGTTTCATTTCTATTATTATCATAGGAGTGTCGGACTTGAAATCGATAACGGTAGTACTTGACGGAGTAATACAATTAAATATTATTAACAGCACATAAACAAATGTGCATAACCTACACAATTTTACTAAACGTTGGTTCACTTTTCTAAGGCTTAATGGGTAGACTTATCCGGAGTACAGAAATATTATAAAAAAAAATCAGTACAATGTTCAATATGCTCAAAAATATTATCCTACAGAGGCTCTTCAAAAAGTGTTTTATTAAAATACTTGATAAAGTAAAAGAAAGACAGAATCTTACGCCCTCGCCATCGCCTCCTCAATCTGAATCGGAACAAAATTCCAGCTTAGCAGTTTTTTTTCGACCTTTTACTATCTCAAAGTGTTGCACGTGCGTTTAACACGGTATTTCCATTTCGGACAAGTTTATTCAGTTATGTGTATTTTTGTTATTACAGAATTTGCTGCAGTAAAAAGTAATGTTAGTTCTAATTAGTTAGTGAGAAGAACAAGACTGTTCCACAGAGTGACTGATTGCAAAGGAGGAGACTTTATTAACATACCTCACTCTTTCTGCAAACATCGCAAATACCCGGGTACCCGGGCAAACCAGGACTTATAAAAAAGGATACGCAAAAACCCTAAATGGGACTAACCCTAAAATTGCGAAAAAAAACAGCTTTTCAGTACATTTTCTCGACTCGCACAAAAATGTATGGGACAGTAGATTATTTGTTCGCGATCAGTGTTGGTCCCACAGTCAAAATTGTTTAAAATGATAAGTAGTAGGTAAGTACAATGACCCCTTCTCAAGTAGTGCGTCTGTTGCACGTTGTACGTACAGTACCATGTAACAAACACGCTGAAGTCAATTTGTGCCAGTTCCGGGGAATCACTAAAGTACATACACATTTGTAACTGAAGTTGAAGCTGATGAAGAAGAAATATTTAATACTAGCAGCGTCCCGCGGTTTTACCCGCGTATTACCCATTCCCGTGGGAATATGGGGTTAAAATATAGCCTATGTTACTCAGGATGAATGTAGCTTTCTAATGGTGAAAGAATTTTTGAAATCGATCCAGTAGTTTTTTAATTTATTCGTTACATACAAAAATACAAATCTTTCCTATTTACAATATTATATAATGTATAAGATAAGATAATATAAATATATACTTAGTATAGTAAATAATATTAAAACTACAAGAAGTGCAGCACGGGCGGCGCGTGCGTGACGTCACCGAACGACACGCGCTCGTACTGCACCTCGCGCCGCTCGCTGTGCGCCTACAACATATAAAAGTGTGGCACTGACCCGCGCGGCGCTCCCCTCGCGCTTGAAGTGCAGCGCGGGCGGCGCGTGCGTGACGTCACCGAACGACACGCGCTCGTACTGCACCTCGCGCCGCTCGCTGTGCGCCTACAACATATAAAAGTGTGGCACTGACCCGCGCGGCGCTCCCCTCGCGCTTGAAGTGCAGCGCGGGCGGCGCGTGCGTGACGTCACCGAACGACACGCGCTCGTACTGCACCTCGCGCCGCTCGCTGTGCGCCTACAACATATAAAAGTGTGGCACTGACCCGCGCGGCGCTCCCCTCGCGCTTGAAGTGCAGCGCGGGCGGCGCGTGCGTGACGTCACCGAACGACACGCGCTCGTACTGCACCTCGCGCCGCTCGCTGTGCGCCTACAACATATAAAAGTGTGGCACTGACCCGCGCGGCGCTCCCCTCGCGCTTGAAGTGCAGCGCGGGCGGCGCGTGCGTGACGTCACCGAACGACACGCGCTCGTACTGCACCTCGCGCCGCTCGCTGTGCGCCTACAACATATAAAAGTGTGGCACTGACCCGCGCGGCGCTCCCCTCGCGCTTGAAGTGCAGCGCGGGCGGCGCGTGCGTGACGTCACCGAACGACACGCGCTCGTACTGCACCTCGCGCCGCTCGCTGTGCGCCTACAACATATAAAAGTGTGGCACTGACCCGCGCGGCGCTCCCCTCGCGCTTGAAGTGCAGCGCGGGCGGCGCGTGCGTGACGTCACCGAACGACACGCGCTCGTACTGCACCTCGCGCCGCTCGCTGTGCGCCTACAACATATAAAAGTGTGGCACTGACCCGCGCGGCGCTCCCCTCGCGCTTGAAGTGCAGCGCGGGCGGCGCGTGCGTGACGTCACCGAACGACACGCGCTCGTACTGCACCTCGCGCCGCTCGCTGTGCGCCTACAACATATAAAAGTGTGGCACTGACCCGCGCGGCGCTCCCCTCGCGCTTGAAGTGCAGCGCGGGCGGCGCGTGCGTGACGTCACCGAACGACACGCGCTCGTACTGCACCTCGCGCCGCTCGCTGTGCGCCTACAACATATAAAAGTGTGGCACTGACCCGCGCGGCGCTCCCCTCGCGCTTGAAGTGCAGCGCGGGCGGCGCGTGCGTGACGTCACCGAACGACACGCGCTCGTACTGCACCTCGCGCCGCTCGCTGTGCGCCTACAACATATAAAAGTGTGGCACTGACCCGCGCGGCGCTCCCCTCGCGCTTGAAGTGCAGCGCGGGCGGCGCGTGCGTGACGTCACCGAACGACACGCGCTCGTACTGCACCTCGCGCCGCTCGCTGTGCGCCTACAACATATAAAAGTGTGGCACTGACCCGCGCGGCGCTCCCCTCGCGCTTGAAGTGCAGCGCGGGCGGCGCGTGCGTGACGTCACCGAACGACACGCGCTCGTACTGCACCTCGCGCCGCTCGCTGTGCGCCTACAACATATAAAAGTGTGGCACTGACCCGCGCGGCGCTCCCCTCGCGCTTGAAGTGCAGCGCGGGCGGCGCGTGCGTGACGTCACCGAACGACACGCGCTCGTACTGCACCTCGCGCCGCTCGCTGTGCGCCTACAACATATAAAAGTGTGGCACTGACCCGCGCGGCGCTCCCCTCGCGCTTGAAGTGCAGCGCGGGCGGCGCGTGCGTGACGTCACCGAACGACACGCGCTCGTACTGCACCTCGCGCCGCTCGCTGTGCGCCTACAACATATAAAAGTGTGGCACTGACCCGCGCGGCGCTCCCCTCGCGCTTGAAGTGCAGCGCGGGCGGCGCGTGCGTGACGTCACCGAACGACACGCGCTCGTACTGCACCTCGCGCCGCTCGCTGTGCGCCTACAACATATAAAAGTGTGGCACTGACCCGCGCGGCGCTCCCCTCGCGCTTGAAGTGCAGCGCGGGCGGCGCGTGCGTGACGTCACCGAACGACACGCGCTCGTACTGCACCTCGCGCCGCTCGCTGTGCGCCTACAACATATAACACCCATTTGTAAACTAGTTTTGGAGGAAAAGCTTTATGAAAATCATGTTTTGCTTTGGCATGTCTATATGTTCCACTTGATCTCGTAAGTAGCTTGACGGACCTTAGCAGGACTATCCCCGGCAGATAACTGATGCTATATGATAAGGAGTTACATGGCCACTTTCATATTAGAATAAGAACCAAATTTTCCTCGTAAAAACCATTCAAAGTCAAAGCATTTATTTCAATTTAAAAGCACTTTCCAACTGTCAAGGTCGGTCCAGTTATGACATGAAACTATCTGCACGTTCCAAAGCGCAGATCACGATGGAGAAGAACGTGCCAGAAAATTGACACTTGACAGACAATCGATCTTTTGAAATAACGATTACATCGCATTTCGTACCTCAGAGGCTTTTAACTTCTTGGCCTTCTTCTTGAGCGCCAGCTTCTGTGTCCTGGTGAGCGCCGGCTCTGCGCCTGCGCCGCCGCCCCGCTGCGCCGCGCGCCGCCGCCTGCGCGCGCGCCTCTCGCGCTGCTCCTCCATGCGCAAACCTTTCTCATCTTGCGCTTCAACGTCTAGCTGAGAACAGTAATGAGGTCCACTCACAATCACTGACACTATATCATTGATTTTAACATATTATTTTTTAGTTAAATTTCATGGATTAGGTACTTAGAATGATAAAAAATAATAATCAGAAACATGAACGAAAAATACGTATTGAAACTTGATGATTTTGTGACAATTACGGTGTTTATTGCCACGTGAGGCCAACGTCCTATCAGCGAGAAATATCGTGCGGTGCGCGGTGTTCCACTGGGGCGGCCCCAGAACCGATATATTGCGTACGACCGGGTGCTGCGCGGCGACCGCTACGCTGACGCTACGCTGACGCCACGCTGTTGCGGCGCAGGGGGTCGCGCTAGGCGGCGACCGGGGGCTGTATGCGGGGATCGTGCGGTCCATGGCCCTTTACTACTCTTAGGGCCCCGATGTGGGCGCTGTCACTAAAGCGACTGCCAATGCGCCACCTGGGCCTCAAGTCTTATTACAATAGTGTCAGAATGGTCTATGTGTCTATGTTTTCTTCATCTATATTTTCTGTAACTTATATGGTGTACATAATAAAGAGTATTCTATTCTATTCTATCATTAATTTCAGAATAGTTGATTTTGACGAGTTTGGTAATCTACGTACATATAAATGCAAGCACTAACTTTTTCGTACACTTTTGTTTTTCGGAAATGATTGATTCCCTTCACTCTTAATGATAAATGATTTTTATTTTGTAAGTAGGTTGTAAAAAACACTTTTACACGTCAATCTTTTTTTTTTTGGCCTTTGTAAAACTATAATGAGGCCGTCTTACATCCACATACGCAGCACTGATGCGTTATTGTATTTAATTATTCTCTTCCCTATTTTAAACTCAAATTATTGAAATTTTTTATATCGAACGACTTGTCAAATAACTGTTTGGTACGGTTTGCGCCAGTGCTGCAGTCTGTCGGCAAAACATTGTACTATTACTCCCTATTAAAGTTTTTATATTTAAACTACCTACGTAAATTGTTAACATAAATTTTAAAGAATAACATTTTTTTGTATTTTTTCTTATTTCTCTTTTAATTTTTTTTTATTCTGAAGCCAGTAAAATAATAGCTCCATTAATGGATAAACATCCCATGTTTATAGTACACAATTATATCATTCATCACATTTGTAGCTAGTTCATAGCTAATTGAAATATTGCGACAAAAATTGTGGGAGTATTATTGTTTATTCACCTATCCAGTAAGTGCTTAATTTTTATCATATTTAAATGAATTGTATCAAAGTGCTGGAAGTGGACGCGGCTTGCGCAAGCCAGAGTACCCGTTTTCGACGGTATTGTAAATTATAAATACTGACCCTACAGTACCGAGTTTTTGACAGTCAATTTTTTTTTTAAGAAATAGCTAATGACACGTCATTCATATTTCTCCGGACTGCTGAACAAATATGAACAAGCACCAGCCAAGTGGGAGTCGGACTCGCGCACGAAGGGTTCCGTAACATCTATACTTCTATACTAATATTATAAAGAAGAAAGATTGGTATTTTTGTATGTAACGAATAAACTCAAAAACTACTGGACCGATTTCAAAAATTCTTTCGCCATTAGAAAGCTACATTCACCCTGAGTAACATAGGCTATATTTTATTAAACCGCAATGCGCTGCTAGCTATTTATAAAACAGACAAAAAAATACGTCTATTGTATGGGAGCCCTTCAATATTTGTTTTAGTTAAGTTTATTTTTAAAGTGAATATATAACTTAATATTTTGTGAATATTTCAAGCGTCTGTTACTGTTATCAATATCGAGCAAAAACAAGCAAACAAACAAAATAACGTTTGCTGTATGTGGGAGCACCCTTAAATATTTATTACATTCTGTTTTTTAGTGTTTGTTGTTGTAGCGACAACGGATATACACCATCTGTGACAGACAACCTAGTGGCGGACGGACAGACGGACGGACGGACGGACAGCGGACTCTTAGTAATGGGGTCCCGTTTTACCCTTTGGCTACGGAACCCTAAAAAGCACTCAACTAGACTATAAGAAATATAAAAACAAACAGGGTAGTGCAATTCTTCAGCTGGGTTATGAAGAGCCTTGACTGCACTGTTGATGCGCAGAGAGAACCCTCGACCGGACTCTCCCGGCAGCCTGCGCAGGCTGGATACTGGGTTGGAGACTGCTCCACTTGCACTGGTATCTGAAATGCAACAACGGTTATATAACAAAAGCTTGGAAAACTGTTCTGGCATCAGGTTGACAGTCCAGCGTGACCTATGTGGTACACGTGGCATGGTCCAAGTAATCTATGGGTTCTGGTACAATGAACTCGGAAATTGATTAGTGTATTCATCTGAGTAGAATTTCAATGTGTAAAACACTAATAATATTCCATGAACTGCGTACATTAAAGTTACATCGCAACCACGTGGGCTCTTTCACACCCGTACAATAATCAGGGCCTCAAGTCTGCTATTATAATAGTGTCAGAATGGTCTATTTTTTATTAATCATTGATTTCATAATGGTTGATTTTGACTAGTTTGGTAATCTACTAATATAAAAGCGTCATTATGACTTTCCAATGGTCAACCACTGACACTCCATTAAAAGAAATGGCATAAAATGGTAGGTAATCTCGTCCATAATGACAAATGAATAAAGAAAAGAAAGAAAGAAAATAAATTTATTTGGCACATACAGATACACATAATGTAGGACACATTGTGTGACCCGCGGCTGCGCCAAATAGGTCCAGTTCAGCAAAATGCCAGACAACTAGGAGCTGCCTGACGCTGGTTGTCAACTGAACCTAACGTTGAGGTGTACGTTAAGTAAGATGAACCAACTAACCATTGTCTTGTACCTGACGCCGACTACTGAGATTTTTCTTCTTTTTTATATTTTTCCTTTTATCAGGATCCCGAAATGCAAAAAGCCTAGTCAGCGACTTGGGCACTGGTTGCTCATCAGGGTCTTTTGGTGGAGCATTGATTTTGCCTTTTAAACTGAAATAATGCAAAAAATTTATTTAAAGTAAATCTATATGTATATACAAATACATATCAATAAAATTGGAGCGTCTGTTTGTAATATCAAAATAACCGCTTTTTAGTTCATGCATATATACGGAATATATACGGTAGATACACCAAATAACATTTTTTACAATTTTTGTCTGTCTGTCTGTTTGTTCCGGCTAATCTCTGAAATGGCTGGATCGATTTTGACGGGACTTTTATTAGCAGGGAGCTGATGTAATAAGTAGTAACTTAGGCTACTGTTATTTTAGAAAAAAATGTTTATTTTTTTCCGGAACTCCGAAACTACAGAACCCATTTGAAATATTCTTTCACTGTTTGGAAGCTACACCATCCCTGGGTGACATAGGCTATATTTTATCCCCATATTCCCACGGGAACGGGACCTACGCGGGTAAAACCGCGGTGCGCTGCTAGTATGATATAAAAACATAAAGAAGCAAGATCAATTATATTGTTCCTAGCTTCTGCCTGCAATTTCTTCTGCATAGACTTTATAGAGTTAAGGGTATTACAGAAAGATTATAAATATTATTAGATACCTCCACGTAAAGTTTTTGAGTTTAGCAAGTAAATGGTTTACGCGAAAAGAAATCGTAGAAATTTAACAATATAGTGACATTTTGTGAGATTTTATATGAGGTCCCTATTGTAATTTCTCGTTTAAATGAATTTCCCAGAAAAGTTTTTCTCCATGCAATATAATGTCGTATTCGCTACTTTTAACATTTGGTAAAGTGAATTTAATAAATCAGTTTTTTTTTCATTTGGTACTAATTTGTTTGCCGTAAACCAATATTGGACCTGACGAACTGCGCTATTAACTTCGTCAAGATTTTGTGACCGTCGCGTCGGTCTATTTTAAATATTAATCTTTGGTTGGTTTTGCATTCAATGGGAAAAATCATTCGTAACATCTGACTAATCATGGCACCTGCAGCACGCAGGCCCGCATATATCGAGAGTGCTGGCACTTTTTTATTCTCTACTAGCTTTTGCCCGCGACTTCGTCCGCGTTTCGGTCGTTTTTCGTAAAAAAAATAGCATATGTCCTTCCTCAAGGTTCAGTAGTTTTGATGAAACAGACAGATTAACTTTCGTATTTTAGTAGGGAAATATAATATGTATAATATCTACAATACTCTTGAAAAATATCGCAATAAGGAACCGCAGAATATTATTATTAATAGCTGTGCTCGCGACTCCATCAACGTGTAACTCCTTGTATGTTGTTAATGTATTGGTAAGATTGTTTAGATCATTTTCACATGAGGCTTAATAACCTAACGTACCTTTAGAACTAAAATACTTCAGCGCAAAGCTTCCGGGTAAACTATGTTGAAAGTTGACCCGTCCGGCTCGTGAACGTAAAGATTTCTAGAACTGCTAACCCGGGAAAGAGCGACATATAAACCATGCGAGAAACAACTGACACCGAGATCTACTCCAGCAACACGAAAGTATTTTATTTTTATAAACGGTAATGGAAAGGCTGTCAGTTACCTAACAAAATAACCTATGTTAAAATCTAAGTGCCTATTTAAACTAAAATATTCTAATTGAATTATACCCAGAAATATGTACAATTTACAACAAAAAAAGAAATGAAAGTAATGCTGAAATGCCTGTGCAAAATTATATTATAATAACCTATACCTAATTCACTTATAAATAAATACCTTAATACTAAAAAAAACAGAACATAAATTAGACAAAACTAACCTATCGGTATCTAAAAATTATGCTCCTACTTCTACTACTACGTCACCTAAAAAGAAATAAAATTGAAACTATTAATCATTTGTAATTTGAACGAATATTTAAACACTACCAAAATAATTAATAAGTACCTATTTTATAAAATAACAACAAAATAAATTCAAATAAACTATTTAAAGGGTGATAAGTGATCGATACTGGTGCCAAAAATGCAATCAGTAAAATTTTTGTCTGTCTGTCTGTCTGTCTGTATGTTCTTTATAGAAACAAAAACTACTCGACCGATTTTAACGAAACTTGGTGCAATTATTCTTCATACTCCTGGGCAGGTTATAGTATACTTTTCATCACGCTACAATCAATAGAAGCAGAGCAGTGAAGGGAAATGTTGGGAAAACGGGAGAAGTTACTCCATTTTTTAAGCTTCCGTCGCGTGTGTAGCCTTAATGGTTAAAGTTACATAGAAATAATGTATGACGTAAATGTTCTACATAAAATTATCTAAAAAATATTCCACAACAGCATATGTCTATCTTTTGTCAATTTTAAACCGATCGGGCTGAGAGTTTCAAAATCGGGGGTAAAGTAACTATTCCACGCGGACGAAGTCGCTGGCAGAAGCTAGTTTTGAAAATATATTCCCTGTACAGAATTGACCCCTCTACAGATTTATTATAAGTAGTAGATAGATAGATTGCCCTTGTCTGCCTACCGATCTTATAAAACTGTAGTAGAGCCTGTAGTTAAGAACAAGACTGGGGATGTTGCCGATGTAAATAACTACAGGCCTATTTCACTTACAACAATCGTAGCAAAAGTGTTTGCCGGCTTGGTAATAATCTGTTAGATAAATATCTGACACTGCATGAAGCCGCGATTCTGAGTCTTAAGCAAGTCGTCAGATATTAAAAATTCCTGTGTACGCGTTTTTCCTGGATCTTTCCAAGGCTTTCGATCTGGTGTCATATAACATCCTATGGGAGAAACTGTAGAGTATCGAGTTACCCTCAGAACTATTTAATATATTTAAATATTAGTACAGGCGCAGATAATATAATAGTACAAGCACCAGATTGCGTCTTATTATAATTGCGTCAGATGAGCAGGTGTAATGTCAGAATCTTATAGGTTGGATTGCGGGGTGAGACAGGGAGAGTTGACCTCTCCTACGCTCTTTACTACACTCTATGTGCCCTGATCGTTGGGCTCAGCAGTCAGCATGTTGGTTATCATGTGGACGGAATCTGCGTGAGTAATTTCAGCTATGTTGACGACATGGTGCTGCTGAGCGTCTAGGTCTGCGGTCTTAGGAAACTGATGGGGACCAGCGAAGAGTATGCCTCGAATCATTGGTTGAAAAAAAATAAAAAAAATAAAAATAAATATAATGCAGGAAAGAGTAAATTCATGGTGTTTGGGGCTGGTCTAAAAAGTGAATAGTGTACCCCCCGTGTGTACAAATAATGAACTGCTTGAGACAGTGGGACAGTTTAAATACTTAGGTCACATTGTTACAGCTGACCTAAAAGACGATGCGGACATTGAGCGGGAGCGGAGGACGTTGTCAATCAGAGCTAATATACATTGTACATGCTACAAGTAGGTTTGTGTGTTCTTCGAGGGAGGTAAAAAATAACGCTCTTTAGAAGTTACTGTACTTCGCTCTACACGTGCAGCTTGTAGGCTGAGTATACTCGTACAGCAAACTGCGCCCTCCGTGTCCAGCAGCCGTATTACGAAGTGCCAATGCTATCATGATTCGTGTGAGGGAAAGGGATAGTGCTATTCGTATTGTGTAACTCCGTCTCTCTCTGACACAGAAATCATGATGGATTTAAGACGTCATGGTAAGGCAGCTGGCAATACTGTAGCAGACATATTGCTACCTCGTGAGTGTTTATTTTGGCTGTGCTTATTATCCTGTCTGTATCTTTGTATGTTTCTGCTTTTATATGATTTGTGTTAATTGAACTCAAGTTATTTTATTTTTATTTATTTTATTAGCTTTTCAAACACCTTACTAAGAACTGGCAGATTTGAAACAGGGTTATAATTGTTACGTTTTTGACAATCACCCGATTTGAACAATGGTAGTCCCATTGTTCAATCGGGACTTAACTGTGTTTCACGAGATCTGGAAATATTTCTTGGTCTACAATAGTGTAGAATATGGCAGCTAAGTAAGGGGCTATAGTTTCAATGACAGACCTACAAACTTTTACAGATATACCCTAAAGATCTTTTGTTGGTTTAATTTTAAAATTTTAAAAGCTTTTATAATGGCCTTGAGGTTTGTGTGTTGAAAATTAAACTCCGATTAACATACTGTAAAGGTATGTCAATTGGAGTTAAACTTTAAGTTCTAATAAAGTAAGGGCTCAATTGTGGGTCCTTTTTTATTTTTAGTTTATATAAATGATTTACCCCATTTATTGCAAAACAAGCTAAACATGGTCTTGTTTGCCGACGACACTTCGTTGATTTTTAAAATAAATAGACGTAGTAATAATCTTGACGTCGTAAATAACGCCCTTTTGCAGGTCCAAAATTGGTTCACTGCTAATAATTTGGTTTTAA
This sequence comes from Hecatera dysodea, assembly GCA_905332915.2. Lineage (NCBI taxonomy): Eukaryota > Metazoa > Arthropoda > Insecta > Lepidoptera > Noctuidae > Hecatera > Hecatera dysodea. The sequence goes on along the minus strand of HG995295.1, from coordinate 22,392,313 downwards.
ATGGGAAGAAAACGAAGTGCATAAGGTTTGCTTTACCAAATGTCAAAAGTAGTGATTGTGATATAGTGTTGAACAGGGAAAAACTAGAATTCGTCGATAGAACGGTTTTCCTGGGGATTACGCTTGACTCAAGGCTACAATGGGGTCCTCATTTAGCATCTCTAGCAGGACGACTAAGCTCAGCAGCATATGCTGTTAGGAAAATCTTCCTCCCCATATATTAGAACTGAATGAAACGAAATTTAAATCTTGTATTAAACGCACATTATGCAGGCAAGCATATTATAAGTTGGGGGATTACATTGAAGATAATAATGCTTGGCTAAATGCCGGTCCTGCTCCACAGCCTCAACCACTTGGGTAAACAAGTTAGGATTTCATATTTGGAAGAGATGCTCGCCTTTTATAATATTATTTTGATAATAAATAATTTCCTTTTCTTTTTTTTTTTGTACTTATAGTTGCTTGGTTATTGTAAGCCATAGTTTTGTATAATGTAGAAGCATTTTATTTTCAAATATTGTAAATGTGAGTACCATGGAGCCATTTACATGTAATAAGTTATGGTTTACTTTGTGACATGAACTAAAATGGCAGTTGAGAGCATGTCATGCTCGCTTAAACGTTTCGCTGATGGCGGCGTGTGTGTTGGATCATTCGGTTCCCTTCAAAATGGTTGAGCTAAATGGTGCCGATACACGCGTCATGTTCGTGAACGGGCGCCGTCGGGTGAGACTGGTCACCTCTTGACTGCCAATGACTTGTTTTAATCTTTATACTTTGAATTGTTTTCATAGTTTCCTTTTTTTTTTCTTTGCATTGTCCTCACATATAGAAGCGACCAAGGATGTAACCAAGGTTATGTAATACAGAACATGATTTAAAAGAGTGTCCGTGGAGTTTCTTGCACGTTCTTCTCCATAGAGATCTACGCTTTGGAACGTGCAGATAGCTTCATCTCTTTCGTCTTGACAATTCAAAAGTGCCTGTAAAGGGTTTAATTGAAATAAATGATTTGAATTGAATTGAATTGAATTGAAGTTTCACTTTTTTCCTTCCAGGTAAGACAGCAGAGAGTGCGGGTGACGAGTTGAGAACTTCAGTAGTTTTAAGTTGAATATTAGCACAGCACATTTTCAAATTCTTGAGTTACTTCTGCACAAGTTTATTGGGCCATGTACAGTATTTAAATTAAATTTAGTTTCCCGCTGTTGTTTTCAACCTGCTTCATTATTTATTATTTTTCAAGTAGTTTTTATTTTGTCATCTGATGATTTTATTTTATTGCTAATGTGTAGAACTTTTGGCAATTTTGAATATGCTTTTATGTTTTTAAATATTTAACAACATACTTTTGATAGCTTGTATCACTACATAGTATAAAACAAAGTCGCTATCCGCCGTCTGCCCCTATGTATGCTTAGATCTTTAAAACTACGCAACAGATTTTGATGTGGTTTTTTTTATTAGATAGACTGATTCTTAAGGAAGGTTTATATGTATATGCATGTATATAATACATGCATATTATAGTAGAGGAAACATTAGTATCTACATTGCACCCATGCGAAGCCGGGGCGGGTCGCTAGTTATTCATATATTGCTTTAGACCATACAGTTCTGGAGTTGCCCAATCGCTAAATAAGAACTTAGTGTAAATACTTTTGGACTTCACAGGAAAAGTGTCATTAAATTGCATTGTTTGTCCTCTGTGATTAGATGGCAATTTATTTATAAATTTCTTTATGAAGGTAATCACAATTACAAAATATGTTGTCAATGCAAGTTGCAGTCGAAGCTGTCACACAGGTTTGTTAAATGATATTTATTTTGTTAATAGGTTAAACATAACACATCTAATATTTTAGGTTTTTTAAGCTAGATGAAGCCAGTGTTTCCTAGCCGACTACCTTGAGAAGAAACACTGCAACAAACTCAGAGGTTCATTTAAAACATTTGATAGATTGAATTATTTAAAAAGACCTAATAACCTGATACTGTTCAAGCATAGGCTCAGTCTACTACAATCAGATCGAGTGCCACAGGTGGTATCCTGCCATTTTTCTACTCCCTCCCCCCATCAATCAGGTAGATACAATTTATAAAAATATGAAAACATAACCTAAAAATAATATTTAAAAAGTTCACAAAAAAAAATATGGAGGGGTTCCTAAAATTATACTTCATAGGAGAGGGTTTTACAGTTCAAACCTTCTCTTAACCTTCAAATTCACGACAGATTCGGTAAAGTTCTACCAAATATTTTATCCCCTACTTATATTAAATGACACCTCTTCAAGATTCCAAGTATCCTGGAGTAGAGGTGAGGCATAAATATTGGATTAGGTATTTTGATTAGGTATTTTTCGATACTAGTCCGTACCTAATCCAAAGCGTCGAGGATTAGGTATGGCACAAAATATTCTTACACAGTCTAAACAGAAGATACCTCATAAAAATGTGGGGACCATTGGACTACTTTGTGATAAAAACAAAAAAAAATACAATTAAAAAAAGATAAACCTGAAAATTATAAAATTCAATATAGAAAAATTGTAAAAAGTACCTACCAATCTCAATTATTGCACAAAGTTAATCAAAATGATTACATACGCCTTTTGTGTTGTTGAATTGTGTGAATCTACACAAGATAGTCCTAAGCCTATGAGAATGTCTAATAGACGACATTTTAAGATTCTGCGCTGGACACAACGAAAATATAACATAACATACAATAAAAAACGAAATATAATCCACCGTTCCACAATATATCAGAAACGGAACGTCCATACTCCATGCCGAATATTTCTTACCCAATCCAAATATGATACATAATATTGTAACAGGCCAGCGGATGTTATGAATAAATATTCGGATTAGGTAAATGGATTAGGTATTTTTAAATACTAGGATTAGGTGGATTAGGTATCGTTTCTACCTAATCCGACCCATGTCTATCCTGGAGTTTTGTGAGTCATTACCAAAAAATACTTTAACATGTTTCTAGACCCTTGGTTCTTTTAAATCTTTACCGCTCACATTCTAGCTTTGAAAATACTTTGACATGTTTCTGGTCACCTGGTACATGGGAACCTTTACCACTCATAATTGAAATTATTCAACATGCGTCTGGTCTCGCAGTACTTTTGAATCCGGTACATGTTACAGTAGATGACGAGAACGTATGACTACTGACTCTGACGATACGGTACATACCTTGCTAAACGTTTAGCTTGCTGCACTAAAGGATCTTTAACTCCACGATGTTTCTTTGCTGGTATTTTGCGACCCATTTTTAAGAATGATACTCTGGCCGACGACCACTGACTGATTCAATTTAGTAATTAAGTCAATTACTTTAAATTACAGTTAACTAATTACAAAAACAATCACGCACGAATTGTAGGTTAGGGTTTGACGTTGAATGTTTTTCTAGCTTTTATTTGCGACTTTCAATACACTCGAATCTAGTCTCTCAGATTTTATAACATATCGATTACTCAAAAGGAAAGATAAACATAACAAAATTCCAGTTCTTCGCAGACAACAGTTGGTGCAAATAAGATTATCCATACAAATCGCCAAAATAAACACTGACTGACAGTGACAGCAGTATTGTAAGGTCTTTGCAGCAGACTGACATATAGATAGAAACACAGATTAAACATTGAAAAAGACACTTAGACCATAGATATAAAAAGCCGATATATTTTTGTCTTCTCGTAGGTCGCTACGAGAAGACAAAAATACTGAGTGAATGAGTTTTACTCATTGTCCTATGTCAGAAGTCGTTCTGACATAGGACAATGAGTAAAACTCGTATTTAAAGTAAAGTTGTATTTAAAATAAAGAAAAGTTGTTTTTTTTTTAATGTATCCTTTAACTGGGTGAAGCGAAAGGGAGTGACAGACTCTTACTGACTAAAACTCACCCGTGATCCTTCTTGTGCCTTTTGCGTTCCAGGGCCGCAGGTGACTCTTTCGAACAAATTCCGTAACCCTAGCAGGCACTGACCCTATGGGTCTTCTTTGCTGATGGCTCTTTGAGGCGCGCTTGGAACACGACGCGCCGTCGACTCGGACCTGGTTGATATCGGACGGCGAGCCACCCATAGCTCGCCATCAACAGGCCCGCGCCTACGATGGCTGGGAATCGCCCTGCGTTTCACGACGCCCCGGGGCGTGAGGTTTGCCCTTCTTCTGTTGCGGCGGCTGGGGTGTGAGGTTTCCGGCTCTCGCACGCGTTCCGCCTCCTCCTCCGCTAGCAATACTGCTTCGCAGAAGGAGGTGACCGCTTCCCATGCCTCCTCGCTCCGGACCATGGCTTGAACCAGGGCCGGACGCGACAGGTCGCCGCCGCCGATCGCCTTAACGAGGACACGGCGATGCTCCGCCCAAGTAGGGCAGACCTTCACCGTATGCTCCACCGTGTCCTCCGGGCGATCCACACAGTGTTGACACCTGGACGTGTTCTCCCGCTGGATCCGACACAGGTACCTCCTGAAAAAAATTAATAGGGAAGCTAGTCTTTGCAATATCATAGCACCTTTATATCTATTTAAGCTTCGGTGTATTGTGTGAGTACGTGCGCGTGTGTGTGTATGTTGAAAAGATGGCGCTATCTGTCCGATCCTTAGAGTATAGAACATTGAGGTAGGAATAATAGAAATATTGTAAGGTCTTTGGTCCGATCATGGTCCGATCAAAATAATGACATTAGAGGTCTTCAAAAAATTTTGCGAGTGGGCTCTCTATACCCGATGTATTACTTTACTCTATGGTCCCGCTCATGCAGACCAATGCAGACATAGCGCAAATTAACTTGTTTACTGGGCGAGTTCGCAAAAGTTATTATAGGTACATATTTTATGCTACGGTAAACAGTTGCATTTGCAACGATTGAAATAATCGTACCGAATTGATTAGTTTATTGTATTGATTTTGCATTTAAATTGAATTGAACTGTGTCTATGAATAGAACTGTGATATTGTAATTATTTCGTTTATTTATTTTTATGTGCATAAATATTATAAATTTACAAAAAAATAAAATGATTAACAAAATATTTGAAAATATAAAAAATAATAATCTACCGGGCGTCGGGAGCAGGGTCCAAGCTACCGCGGTGGTTAGAACTCCAGAGAAAGGAACTTTCTTGTCAGTGGATCGTCTTTCTTCATTATACGAGGCTCGTATAATGAAGAAAGACGATCCACTTTAGTACTCCATACTCCATCCACTTTAGTACTCGATACGGCGCGTATTACGCGCCGTATCGAGGAGTACTAAATTATGTATGCCTTCATCCAACCGCGTAACACCAGCTTCGACAGCCAATGATAATCGGCGCAATGACAGCCGAGTCCTCATTCCACATGCCAACAACCTCGTGTGCTAAGTCGAAGTCCTTGATTTTTTTCTCTTTATCAGCTTTCACGAGGTTCTCGTCATGTGGGAAAGTAATATGGATATGGATATCATCGGCGCGCTAATCGATCTATCACCACTATATTCGGCATATAATGGCAACAACAGTTGAAATTGTTATTATTGTTTATTCATTTTTGCATTGGGTTATTGTAATGATAGCAGTATGTAAGTCCGTAATAAATAAATAGACACATTTTAGTACAAAAAGAAACAACTTCCTGGTCCGTTCATTAGTGTACGTCTGTGAATGTTGCGTGTCGGAAAAATCATCTTTTCCATAGACAAAATTAAAGATACCTGGATACCACCGATACCACAGAGAACAGTAAAACTACAATCGGATGTTTTCGTTTCGTTGTGGCGTGTGAACGATGAAGGCAGTGTGCGGGAGGGGGCTTGTTTTTAGCTGCAAGGTCGTTCTTTGTGTCAAAATTCTGCTTCTTGTGACGAACAATTAGTTTCAAGTATTTACTTATTTCAGTGAGTGATTATTTTGTATTTGATTAAAGCAACTGTCGTGCGTGTGTGCCATTATTTGTAGAACGTAGTTTTAAAACAATCCGTACGCTTCGAACGTTCCAATGAGTTTGGGAGGAGGTCAAAACACTGAGGGCTCAAATGCAGGAGGAATATTTGTACAATTCAACCAGGATTGCACGTAAGTAGAAGAACATTCGGTAAGGGATTGGGCGCCGTATTAAATCCTGTGTGTTACGCAGGGATAAGGTTGGTCGTCAAGATTTCCATAAGAGGCGGTTGCGAAAGTGTACAATGTCACGAATTAACATCGATATTGTTACAAGTGCGTTTCGTTGTTAGCGTGATGATGCAATATGTCATTGCCAGCTGTTTCGTAATGGCTTCTCCCGTAGCATTGGCTGTAAACAAACATGGCGTCCGAGGATAAGCCAAGCTATGTAATACAAGCATACCATGTTTTGCGTAGTCACTGGACCCACTGGGCTTGTCGACACTCGCTGAGGACGACCAGACATGCCTCTGGTAGCGCCAACGTCTCTTATGCTCTAATTGCACAATAATTAGTCACAACTGTACACTAAACAAAGAAATTTTGTTTTGTTGGTAACAGCTGTTAATTAATTTCCTTTTTAATTTGAGTAACTTTTCAGCTTCCAGTATGAATATAAATTAATTTGCTCGATTGTTGAGCATGATTAGTAATTTTACTTGGGCTTTACAAAACAAATTAAACAGATATGGCCACTAAGTGTGTTTTATTTATTGAAATATAGAATGTTGGCTGACTTGAATCATGCTAGCCAGTGAGAAGTGAGATGATGACCTGGATGTGGTCAATTGACTGACTGAATCATGAACACAGAATATTCAGCGACTGCTTCAGGCTATCATTTCAACATTCTGATAAGCAAGTGGTACTTGATGAGGATGGCAATTAATAAGCAATCAGATCAGTTTTCTTGTCATCACATACTTGTACTTGTTTCTTCCTTGTTATTGTAATCCAATTCTGCTTCGGTGTCAGTTAAAACTAAGTTCGGTAAAAATTATATCTGTTATATATATATAATCAATGAAAAAAAGATTTTTCGTCCAGGTCTCTTGTGGCGGGCAGCAGTAGTGGCTACCACCTGTTCTCCTTGACCCCCGATGATGGCATCGAGGAGATTTACGCCAGTCGCTCAGGTCAGGAGACCTGCCTCGTCGACCGTCTCTTCAGCAGCTCGTTGGTGGCTGTTGTCACAGTATCCGCTCCCAGGTAACCAGGTTTTCGAAAGGAATATATGAATGTTCCAACTATAACTATTGTTTCCTCTTCATTATGTTGTCTCAACTCTAATCAATGCTTAATATCCTCTCATTTCTGTTGTTACACATGTTACAGGAAAATTGCAGACTCCGTAAGATCAAAGTAAATCTTTATTAGATTATAGTTTCTTGATATATTATGAAAAAATCCTTTTATCTAATCACTACTTAGTATAAAACAAAGTCGCTTCCCGCTGTCTGTCCCTATGTATGCTTAGATCTTCAAAACTACGCAACAGATTTTGATGCAGTTTTTTTTTAATAGATAGAGTAATTCAAGAACAAGGTTTATATTTAAAATACATGCATAATATAGCAGAGATTTAGTATCAGCATTGCACCCGTGCGAAGCCGGGGCGGGTCATCAGCAGCCTGTTGCAGTCCACTGCTGGACATAGGCCTCTCCAATTGCACGCCACTTAGATCTATTTTCGGCTTCTCGCATCCAGTTTCTGCCAGCCGTCCTGCGCAAATCGTCACTCCACCGTGCCTGAGGACGTCCTACACTACGTTTGCCGAGACGCGGTCTCCACTCTAGGACTCGTTTACCCCAACGGTTGTCGGTTCTACGACTAATATGGCCAGCCCACTGCCACTTCAGCTTACTAATCCGGTGGGCTATATCAATTACCTTGCTTCTCTGACGGATCACCTCATTTCTGATGCGATCCCTCAGAGACACACCGAGCATAGCCCTTTCCATAGCCCGCTGAGCGACTTTGAGCTTATGGACCATACGAGCCGTCAGTGTCCACGTTTCGGCTCCGTATGCCATGACGGGTAGGACGCACTGATTGAAGACTTTCGTCTTTAGGCACTGTGGGATCGACGATGTAAAGACTCGACGTAGCTTCCCAAACGCTGCCCAACCCAACTGAATTCTTCTGTTCACCTCGCCCTCAAAGTTGTTTCTACCTAACTGCAATGACTGCCCGAGGTACACATATTTTTGAACAACTTCGAGAACGGCACCGTGAATCGCAATCGGTTCCGGTAGAACATGTTCGTTGAACATGACCTTGGTTTTATCCAAGTTCATCCGTAGGCCGATGCGTACAGAAGAGTCAGCTAGGTCATTCAGCATCTGTTGTAGGTCCTGCAGCGTTTCTGCCATAATGACGATATCGTCTGCAAATCGCAAGTGAGAGATGTACTCGCCATTGATGTTAATGCCACGTTCTTTCCAGTTCAGCGTCTTGAACATATCCTCCATTGCATTAGTGAACAATTTCGGGGAAATAACATCCCCTTGTCTCACTCCTCGATGCAACGGTATGGGACTTGTTTGCTGATTCTGTACTTGAACGGACATGGTGGTGGCCTCGTAGAGACATCTCATCACTTGGATGTATCGCCAGTCTACTTGGCAGCGCTGCAAGGACTCCAGAACAGACCAGATTTCAACCGAGTCAAAGGCCTTTTCATAGTCCACAAATGCTAGACACAGGGGCTGATTATACTCTTCGGTCTTCTGTATAATCTGCCGCACTGTGTGGATGTGGTCTATGGTGCCGTATCCGCTCCGAAATCCAGCCTGCTCCGGTGGTTGGAATTCGTCGAGTCTTCGCGCAAGACGGTTCGTGATTACTCTTGAGAACAGCTTATAGACGTGGCTTAGAAGGGATATGGGTCGATAGTTCTTCAACAGGGTCTTGTCTCCTTTTTTGAAGAACAAGACGACCACACTTCTACTCCACGCCTCTGGAGTTCTCCCTTCAAAAAGGACAGCGTTGAACAGCTTCTGGAGCTCCCTCAGTACGGGGTTACCCCCAGCTTTCAGCAGCTCTGTGGTAACGCCGTCTTCTCCAGGGGCTTTTCCATTTTTCAGCTGCCCAAGAGCGATCTCGATTTCGCCAGTACTGACTTCTGGCAGGTCTTCGGTGAAATGGCGTGTCAATGTGGCTCTAGGACCCTCATTTTCGGGATCAGGACGCGATGCATGCGATGCGTATAACCGGCTATAGAAGTCCTCCACTTCCGAAAGGACTGCTGGCTTCGAAGAGACGACTTCTCCACTTGCTGTGGTCAACTTCGTCAGGTGGCTTCTTCCAAGAGATTGTACGAACACCTTTGACCCCCGGTTCTGCTCGATTGCTCTTTCAACCGAAAGAGCATTGAAGCGCCGGAGGTCGCGTCGTACGTGCTTGTTGATCTCTCGGTTTAAAAACCGCTTTGCCGACGAAGTGACGGGTGGGTTTTCACGTCGTTCCTTCATTAGCCCTAAAGTCCCTTCTGAAAGCTTAGACTTCCTGCCCTTACGCTGCATATCACAGAATCTTGTACCTTCTTCCCTGAGGATCCGAGTCACATTTTCGAGGTTCTGATTTACGTCTGTTGTGGTTTCCACGGCAGCGAATCGGTTTTCCAGGTTTGCCTGGAACGTTTCAGATCCAGCCATGGTCTGGAGCAGAGTTGGTCGGAGTCTGGACTTCATCAGAAGGACACGTTCGGCCTTGAAGTTAATATTCAGAGAGCCTCGGACAAGTCGGTGATCGCTACCGGTATTGAACCTGTTGATCACGGAGACGTCTCTGAATATATGCCTCTTGTCCGTCATGATGAAGTCGATCTCATTTTTGGTCATAGTGTCGGGGCTTTGCCACGTCCACTTCCTTTGGGGCTGTTTCTTGAAGAAGGAGTTCATCAAGAACAACCCCTCCCGCTCGAGGAAGTTGACGAGCATTTGCCCCCTATGATTTCTGCTTCCAAATCCATGGTGTCCTACTACCGATTCGCAGCAATTCTGTACTCCCACTTTGGCGTTAAAGTCCCCCATGACAACGGTGTACTGTGTCTTTGTAGTGAAGTGGAGGGCTCTCGATATGTCATCGAACATATCCTCCACTTCGTCGTCCGAGTGTGTCGAGGTCGGTGCGTACACTTGCACTACCTTGAGGCTATACCTCTCGGTGAGCTTCACAATAAGGTACGCTACCCTGTTCGACACACTTGACATTTCCACAACGTTGTCAGATAGGGACTTGTTTACCAGAAACCCAACGCCGCCTTGGGATTGTTGGTCTCCCTCTCGGAAGTACATTAGGTGACCCGATTCCAGGGTTATGGTGTCCTCCCCCTTTCTTCGGACTTCACTCAACCCTAGTATGTGCCACCTAATTTTCCCAAGTTCCACCTCGAGTTGCGCCAGATGCGAGTCAAGCCGTAGCGTGCGTCCGTTGTACGTCGCCAGGGTCAATCTGTTATTGTGGTGGCCTCCCGTAGCCCGGAGATTCTTGGCACCCCCCGCCCCGCCGTTACCATGGTCGCCACTATGACCAGGAATAGCGGGACCACCGGGAACTGGGGGCCGTGGCTTTTTGTTGTACTGCATTTTTGGAGGAGTTGCCCATAATCGCCACGCTGGGCAGGCGGGTTGGCGATCGCAGGGCGTAGCTTCTCGCACCGGTGACGCTGCTGCCCATCACCGGCCTGTTACATTTAGCTACGCCTATAGGTCGGTCACTAGTATTTAAATAATAATTTGCATGGGATTCATTCTATTTTATTGTTTAAATAATAAAATAGAATGAATCCTATTCAAATTCAATAGTTTCCATTATATCTGTATCTTCGAGATTACATTAGGAGAAAAAGATTACAATTTCATGCAATATTTTTATAATATACAATCTTACTGTGTTTGCAATTTTCTGGTGACATAATATATCCCATTAAAATAGCCATTTAATTCAAGGGCAGATGTTGCAATAATGATTAATTAAATATCAAAATTGTTTTAGTATGTATAGAAAAGTTATAAGGCTTAGGGGTTTTTGTAATACTACTTAAACCTTGTGACATGTTTTAAACCAGCTGTCTGTGGCTTCGCCAGTGCGAAGCTTTATTTATAATTAGCATATCTATTCAATTATCATAGCTATTCATTTCGCATAGAACCCTTATATTTTTAGGGTTGCCTCAAAAGAAAAAACGGGGCCCTTATAGGATAACTTTGTTGTCCGTCCGTCCGTTTGCCTGTCAAGACCCGCGGGGGACGCGTCATGACGCGTGGAGGTATCGAGTAGAAATTAAAACATTCGCGTCTACAATCAAACTTCTCAGTTAGCTTAAAAAAGGATACAAATGCTGCAAAAACGTATGTATATATCGACACTCAAGGGAATCAAAATTTAAAAGGGTACTTCCCATTGACCTAGAACATATTTGGCGAGTAATATCGTCTTATACTACGAGTAAAGGAAAAAAAAATTAAAGTACGTAATCAAAGCTAAAAAAAACTGCGACAAATAAAAAAACGGAAGCCTCGGTGGGCGAGTCCCACTCGCACTTTTCCGGGTTTTCTAAATAAAACCAGCCTGAGATACTCTTTATAAATAAGTCGCCTGAAAATCGGCCCAGCCGTTTCGGAAATTGGCAAAAGACAAAAAGAACTGCTTTTTTTGCTATTGTAAACACTTTCATATGCATTCAAATTTTGCAAACAAGTACTTAAATTTTATTTATTTGTATTGAGTATTGTTTATTTGTGTAAATCTATGATCACGGTGGCGGAAGCCGCTATTGGAGACCACAAAGCGCCAAACAACATTACGACATGCGAGTAGTGCATTACACATGTGCTAATAAAACGCTTGCTCAAGGACACGATACTCAAACAATTTCAACATTAAGTAGGTACCTACCTACTTATCTAAAAGTTAATGCGACAGTATTCATGTGCATGAGTCGCAAGGGTTGGTGTTATATTGAATTACTGCTGATTAGTGCTGATGCATGTATACGATATCTTGATGGCGATCGTTTACAATCATCAGCGGCTGTCCGCGCCTCCCGCCGCGCCGCCTGCAGTGCTGAGTAGCTGACTAATTGCCTCACGTCCGGCCGGAATGAGGTCAGTCATCGCCACGAGTTGTCGCAGTGACCTCAAGCGATCCGCAGTTGGTTGCTAACGCCCTGTGTCGCCCTCGCACCAAGAATAGCATCGGTCGTCGTCAAGAGCTGCCGTGACGCCCGACTCTATTTGTGTGTGCGCGGTTCGGGCCGTGATCGTGAACTTGGCGTGCAGCACCTGCACACTGCCCCGCTCGCCCCGCGCCGCCTCGCGTCTTATTGTCTCGCTGGGACCGGCCAGTTCGCTTGTTCAAGGGCATCGTCTTCGCAAGGTTTCTTTCCTAGGGACTACCACACGTCGTGTATTGCGTTAAAAATATATTGGTCAATAACAGCAGTAATTATTAGGGTTCCGTAAAACCGAATGAAACAACGGATCTCTAATAGGATCACTTGTATGCCTGTCACAGTCAATTTCCTCCGATATTACTTAAATCGGTCCACGATTCAGCTGTAAACAGGGTTATTTGTAAAACACCAACAACCTCTTAAGGGGTCATTGTACTCATCATTATGAACAACTTTTACAATGGAACCAAACCTGAAATCCCGAAAAAAGATCAGACCAGATCCCTACATTTTTGATTAGTTATACGAACATAAATTTTGTTGACGAATCAAACGAACCGAAACCCGATAACGTTGCGTCGTTTGATTACAGAGTTCCGCCTTCCAACTCCATCATCAGACCCTGATTACTATTGAAAGACTACCTATTGGTCAAGCCGGTTCATACGAGACCAAACTCGATGTGGTTATGTCGTTTCATTGTGAAGTTCCTATGGCCACCTTCCAGCTCCATCATCAGATCAGCACCATGTAATCATAATTGCATTTTCACGCGATTTACACATGTATGCAAAATGTCATCTTAATCGGCAAGCGGGAAGTGGATCAAATTTAATTTGCAAGATTTGGATGACAAACATGGAGACGGGTGAAACTTAATAAATAACATGAATGGCATGACGGGAGCCAAGTTCGCTGCTCCCTTGTCCCGTGTCGGGAGCTCTAAGTTCCCTCTGCCCTATTTTCCTCTTAATTGGCTAGGCCAGAAATCTGAAAGAACTGTACATTAATCAGTGTACGGATCTTTCGGATTTCTGGCCTTTGGTTCGCCAACATGTATCAGTCGAATAAAATTCTGATGCGTAAAAAGTATTCCTAATGTTCGGTTAACAATTTATCGAGAGGAATAAAATAAAATATCTTGCGAGACTATATCTTTCAAGATATCTTGTAATTTTACGCATTTTTCAATTATCCGAGGACATTGACATATGTACATGGCAAACTTCTGTGCTCCAAACACGAAAGTGTATGTGTAACTAAATAAATATTGTTTCTGAGGTCACTTGTGGGTTGTGGGGAGGAAGTGGCGTTGCTGAATAAGAATATAATAAAGTCTAAATTTAAATAAAATTCCAGCGCCATCTCCATATTATCCAGTCTCATAATGTAGCTTCTATTTCAACTTCAATGTTTTATGTATAAAATTTGTTTATGCAGCTTCGTGAAATGTCTACACTACAATGAAATGAATACACGGATTAATAATAATAGGTATATCATAATTATAATAATAACAAAAAATATATATTATTTTTTCCTCTTTTTTATTTATTTGTTTTGGTTCGATGTTTTACTTTATTGGTCGTGAGCCGTGCTGTGGAAATAGTAAAATGTTGTGATAAATAAATACTCGGTTAGACAGCAGTAGGTGCAGTGCTATGTCCGGTGACAGGGGTTGTGCCGAGCGCGCACGTGATGCGCTGCCTACATGCAGGCCTAAGCCTATAGCTATATGCGGAACGCGTAGCGCGTTATCGCTCTGACTATATACTGCCTACCGTCGCGTTTAGGCAGCGTACTGCTATACCTAACCGTGAAAGTTTGGGAGGGTTGATGGATGGTGGTTGTGACTTATTCACGCCAACACTTCTGGATGAACTTTGGCACAGTTTACAATACTTTTTTATCCAGTTCTGAAGTCTACGCAGACGAAATCACGTTTTTCAACATAGAAGATCCAGCTATTGTAACTTGTGCTCTAGTAAAAACAAAGACGACGGCTTCCTCTGTTGTCGATGTTTCCCTGCTGACTTCTTAACAACGCAACAAGAAAGAGTAATTTACTAGCAAGCAAGTTTACAAGTAAAGCATTCTGATTCAAGTGTGCTTTCAGCCGATAATGTATCATGGCAACCTTTAAATATGATTGTTTACAGGAAGCTGATAGTGTGCCATTACAAGAAGGGCACCGAGATCTGTAACTACAGCTACAGCAACACCATCCTCGCAGTGAAGCTCAATCGATCCGTGAGTGTGCCCCCCCCCCTCCCCGCGTCGCCCCCGCGAGCAGCGCCGCTGACCCCCGCTCTGTTGCAGAGGCTGATCGTGTGCCTGGAGGAGTCGCTGCATATCCACAACATCCGCGACATGAAGATCCTGCACACCATCCGCGACACGCCGCCCAACCCGCGCGGCCTGTGCGCGCTGTCGCCCTGCGTCGACCACTGCTACGTGGCCTACCCCGGCTCCAGCGCCGTAGGGGAGGTGCAGATCTTCGACGCCGTGCACCTGGTGAGTCCCTGCGCCTCCCCTCGCGCCTGCGCCCGGCTCGCCCTCTGACCCGTCTCTGTCCGCAGAACGCCAAGTGCGTGATCAGCGCGCACGACAGCCCGCTGGCGGCGCTGGCCTGGTCCATGTGCGGGCGCCGCCTGGCCACGGCGTCCGAGCGCGGCACCGTCATCCGCGTGTTCGCCGTGCCCGAGCGCACGCGCCTCTACGAGTTCCGGCGCGGCGTCAAGCGCTGCGTGTCCATCGCGTGCCTGGCCTTCAGCGCGTGCGGCGCCTACCTGGCCGCCACGTCCAACACCGAGACGGTGCACGTGTTCCGCCTGGGCGAGGCGGCGGCGGCCGGCCCGGCGCCCGACGAGCCGGCGGCCGCGCCGGACGACGAGCCGGCCGGCTGGATGGGCTGGCTGTCCAGCGCCGTGTCGGCCGGCGCCGGCTACCTGCCGGCGCAGGTGGCCGACGTGCTGGCGCAGGGCCGCGCCTTCGCCGCCGCGCGCCTGCCGCTCACCGGCTACCGCGCCGTGGCCGCCATCACCAAGTGAGTAGCGCGAGCGACGCCAGCGCCGACGCCGCCGGCGGCCGTGTCTACAGTGTGCGTGTGTTGCAGCGTGGCGCGCGCGCCGCGGCTGCTGGTGGCGACGGCGCAGGGCGTGCTGTACGTGTACGCGCTGGACGCGGCCGAGGGCGGCGAGTGCGCGCTGCTGCGCCAGCACCAGTTCCTGGAGGGCCCGGCGCGGCCGCTGGAAGGTAAGGCGCCCAGGCCGCGCACTGACTGGCCCGGCGGGCCGGACGGGCGCGCTCGCCCGCCCGGGCCGCCCCGGCCGCACAGGCTCGCCGCTCCCGGCCCGTCGCCCGCACTCACCCGCTCACGCCTCCCATCGCCGCCCACCTTCGAATGTCTCGTCTCACATCACGACACTCGTTACATGACATCTTCTTAATCACTAAATATTCCGCGAGTCATTGAACTAATCGCCATGAATCTCTTGTTCTCGCCTACTTATTTTATTTTTTTAATCTTGGACTAATGTTAGGTCAAATTATTATTAATAATAAAATCATGATAGTACCCAAGTATTCACAGTACAAACAAAGACATAAATTCGTATTATGTATGTTTAGTATATATATTTCTGTTACATAAACGCGACCATATATTTTCTACAAAATCCAAACAGAAACACCGAGCGCTCGATAAGTATTGTCGTTCAACGATAGTGTTGCAACAAGTTGTAACTTCCTTCACTCGGTCTCATATTAGATAGACGGCTTGCGTACTAACAGCATAACGTCACATTTGCTTTAATATTTATTTTAAAATGTATTGTTACCGGCTAATGTTGCTCATAATATCTGTCTCCCTTCAATGCATTCCATCAATCAGGTTACATTCCTCAACACTCGATGTATCAACCACAAGCTACTCTACGGCACAATACTAGAGGTGTTCCAGAGGTGCATGGTCATGTTTAAGGGTGATGTTGGCTAGTTGATATTCATTAACGAAAGAATAGCAAAACCAAATAAAATAATTACTTTTTTTCAAAAAAGTTGACTTCGCTAAACTACTACAAGTTAAGTTTTCAAGAACGGTGATGCAGTTGGTGACACCAAATCTGTTCAAACTGAAGTAAATGCCACCAACTGTATGAGACTGTTGAATCCTTTGTTCGGAACTAACAACTAGTAGTTTGCGATGACGATTTTTTTTAAACCCACGTACAAAGAGCGGTTGTATAAGTTTGACGTGTGTGTCACTGTCTGTGGCATAATAGCTCCCGAACGGATGAAGCGATTTCAATTTAGTTTTATTTGTATTAAAGGTGACTTATGTGCGAGTGTTCTTAGACATGTTTGATGAAAATAGGTTGATTCGTTTAAAAGTTGTGGGGGGGTTAAAAGTGGGGAAGAATAACCGAATGTTTGCAAATATAATCGAGTGGGGTCTCAAATGAAAGCGTACTGAAAGAGAAATATTGATGATGACTTATCGAGAGTCTTATAAGTATGTACTTATAAAAAGTATATTATAATAGACTGGCAGCATTGCCACGTTGTATGGCAATGCTAATCCTCTGTCCGAAGCAAAAGCCAGCCCTTGGGTCACGCGAAGTGTCAACTAAACGTTTAGCAGGTTCTTTAAATAACGCATGAGCACTCGGACCCCACGGGCTAAGAGTTTCAACCTCAAACGGCCTAAACATATAATTGCCGACTAGGTTATTATATTTCCGCCGTTTGAGGTTCTCAGCAGCCGCAGCTGTAACACCAGCACAACACGACCAGTTAGGAAGATGGGATTGTGCAAGAGTATCGACACAAGTAGCGCGCGAGGTGCCTTTGCTGTGGGACCACAGCAAAGGTACCTCGCGCGCGTGGGTAATGTCGTTGCTGGTGGCGGGCCGCACTGCTGCACGACAAGCCGCGCGAGCCTGGGGACAGCTGCGCCTCAACCATACAGAGTGTAACCACTAGAGAGCGTATAGGCTGATTTCTTCTAAGCACACGTTGAGTTCAAGGTCAAGTTGCGTAGGTATGCCTATCGTTAGGGTTGCACTACTTCATTAGGGGACAATAATCGATATCGATAAAATGGATTTTAACATTATGAAAAATACTCAATTAAAATCATAGAAATAATATTTAATCAAAATCAATTAATTACAAAAATAAACAGACGTATCCTGTTATTATTGATTTTTAAAATGAATTATTTTGGTATATGTTTTTTGAATCAAAGTTTTAGGGTCCTTGTTCTTTGTAAAAAGATAAACGAGCGTCTACATATTTCTGAATTATGCATCTTGCTTATCATACATTATATATAATTATATTATTAAATTATATCCAATCAGAGATTTTAAAACCGATCTAAAAAAATAATAAAATAACCGATCGGTCCCGGTCGGGGACAGAGAGAAATAAATAAATCCTGAAACTTGCATAAAAAATACTGACGCACAAACACCATTTTAAATAGACCGTAAGATACGGTGACTCATAATCTGATTAAATCAAACATAATTTTCGTTCGCTTTACTTATCGATGAAAAGTTATGCCATCCTTTTTGTATCTAGATGTCTTGGAATGCTTCCCGTACCATTTCACCGCGCATGAAGGCATTTGGATACGATAAAATTGCATAAAAAGTTATCAAAATTTGTATTAATCTAGCGTGTGCACAGGTCTTACACTTGGGCACGACTAAAATGGTTACTCTTACCGTAGCCTATATATAGGCGACAAAATACTAATAGTTTTCGAGCGTCGGGGCACTGTATGCGCAGTCAAGTGGTTATTTGTCTTTGGCCTCAACGGAGGGAAGCAGCGAAGATTTATATTTACTTTAAGACTGATGTTTTTCCTTTTTAAAGGAAACTTAGGTTCTAGTGTCAGGGGGGGCTTTTTGGTATTGTAATTTTAATTATTTCTATATCAACTACTCAACATCACCCACAAATATCATCACGTACTTCTGGAACACCCTGTATACAAGGCGAATTTTTCAAGTTGGCGTTGATAGACATACTCCAAAGTAAGATAGCGAAAGAATAGCCAAACACTTTCAAATTTGTCTTGGGCCCGATTTTGATGTAAACTTGAACTGCCAGTTTCAAGTTAATGTTCCTAACCAGGTATTTGATTTTAGAAAACATAAAACACACTGTATTATTACATAATCTGAAATGTCGCTTATAACGATCAAATTCTGGCAAGTAATAACAGATGGAAAGCTAAACAACAGAACTCATTTTTAACAAAATACTTTTACATTTTCTGAGCGTACTCTACCTAACTAAACTTGTAAGTGTTTGGTTTTCCAAAAATGTGCTGATGTAGGTTTATTTTTCATTAAAGTTGGGGTTTCTCTATTCCTCGGTTCCTGTTGTGGCCATCCATGAATCTTTGAAAAATTCGATCTGCAGAGCTCGAGCTAGCGACGATGATACTTAACGATATACTCGGTGTCTTTATTCGTAAAAGTCGAGTCCTCGGCCACAGGAGCGTCCTCGCTCCTGGTCTCGTCGCGGTGGTGGCAGTATATATGTATGATAAGTCGCGTGCCCCAGTCTAACGTATTGTTCCCGCGCAGCGGCGGCGCTCTGCACTAGCAACAGTTACGCGGGCGCTCTGCGCGGCCGGGACCCGCAGCGGATGACAGGTACTGCCTGCGCGCGGCGCCTGCGCGGCCGCGGCGTGCGACTGGCACGCACGGCGGCCGCGCAGGCGCACAGGGCACGGGGACGGCAAGCTCACTATTTTGATATGATATTTTGTGTTTTATTGTTGTTTTGCAAGCTTTTGTGTTTTCCGGTGCATTCACACGGACGACCGTGTCGAGTGCTGACTGGTAAACATATTATGTTTTTACTGTATTTTATAATGACTGATTCATCATACGAAGAATTTGGCATGGTATGAGTAACATATTTATTCATGAGAATTCGGTGTACGACGTAGTCTTTGTCAGATTGTTCGTATGTTAGTGAATGTTGGTTTGGTGAGAAGCGCTATGTGGAGTAGGGTGTGACGAGAGTTGCGTGCGCAGAGTCGGAGCGCGCGAGCGAGCTGGGCGCGGCGCTGGAGAGCCCGGCGCGCGGGCCCTTCGACCTGCGCGACCCCAAGCACTTCCCGCCCATGCGCAGCGAGCCCGCCGCGCGCTAGCCGCCGCCTCTGTACATACGTGTAGTCGGAGCGCGCGAGCGAGCTGGGCGCGGCGCTGGAGAGCCCGGCGCGCGGGCCCTTCGACCTGCGCGACCCCAAGCACTTCCCGCCCATGCGCAGCGAGCCCGCCGCGCGCTAGCCGCACCGCAGCCGCCACGCAGCCGCCGCCTCTGTACATACGTGTAAATTAGAAACCCTCTGTATAATATAATAGATAAACTTAGATTTACAATGTTTATGTGATATCATACCTGACGACGGATGACTCCGTGAGAGCTTGCGTCTTTGTGTGTAAATTAATTACTGTGGCGTTTTCCTGCTACAAATAAATGATAAATAAAAATTGGAAAACCAATAAAATTATATTGTAAATAAATGTATAGGACATTCAACGGAAAATGACATTGTTTGGTGCGCGAGATGGAAAGCGAGTTATTGTAATAAAATTGTACAAACAATAATGAAGGTAACGCGCTAAGGACTCGCTCCAGACAGCTGACCGCAGTCCTCGCTCGGGTACTGTGCTGGCTCGCGCGAGTTGTTGTTAAGCATTTCGTTATAACTGCGACATGCGCGAGTTGCACGCCGGACAGAGGGCAGCTATGTAGCTAATTAATATTATTATATGTAACAAATTCTCGTCTGAATAATGTCAGACACTTCTTTTACAAAATCAAAAATATTATGCGTGATGAGAACCTGGCAATTTTATTTTCCCCGTAAACCATAGTGACAGATGTAGGTAGAGCTAGGTCGCACTTCCCGTAGATGCGGAAGTGACCTGCTAGAATCTCTACGCTGCTTGCTACTTGTAATCAAAGATTTAGAACGAACGGTTCGACGTTGAAGCTTACAGACAACGCGCACCACCGCCCGGCGCTGGCCGGTCCGCACATACGCAGTAGTGTGATAGCTACATATGAAGATACAGGTTCACTAACATTCCGTACAATCCGCATGATTGGGTTAGGTCAGTGAACGCAAATAAAACATGGAATCATTCTTCTCTTTAAAAAATGACCCAACGCAGATTGCGCCGCGGTAGGCGGGGTTTACCGATTGCGCCGCTCACGTGTTGAATTCGTCCGCAGTAGGCGACAGTGGTGGTCGATTATTATTTTCCAGATTTTGTGTGATAATTATGTTTAAAAATGCCTTCATAAATAAATCACATTTGCATAAAAATATACCATGCTATTTATTATGTTTGTACTAAAAATGGAGTCGTTAATGAATTGTGCCACGACTTTTAATTTACTTTTCTACCTGACACTAATGCATCGACATTTATTATTTTGATTAAAATCTAAGATACAATACACACATTTTTTTTTCTATGGGGATGGCACTATGCAAGATTAGGTAAAAGTTACTTCTACATAAAAGTTCCTTTAAAAGCTTGCAGAAAATAAATATCGTTGCTGTATTATAAAACATAAGACTTTCTTCTTTCAAATTATCTCTCTCTCTCTCGATTGGCTAGAAATAGAGAGAGTGGAATTTGGTTAAAAAGAAAATCTACAATGGCAGGAGATTCAATTATTATAGTACTCGATATTATGACAATACTTTTAGAACTAAAGATAATTATTATGCTGAACAAAATTTCGAGGTTTTGAACATTATGGGTTACTGCAGTTTATAGCAAACATGTTATGGATAATGATTTTCGGACAAATAATTTTAAAAGAAAGGGAGTACCACAGTGGCTTCATGAAAAAGTCGTTTACGGCCTATACGTTACATGGTAATTTAAACTCAAATGCTTAGGATATAAGGTCCAATTTTAACTGTGCATCGTAATAGTAATAATGTTGTTCGGCGAATCAGCGACGTGGTTTCGATGTGTTTGTTTGGGATTTTGTGTCAAGATTCGCGCTTAGATCCCTTGAAGTAATGCTTCCATGTTTATTTTCGTTCACTGGGTTAGGTCAGTTATTTTTGTCGTCCGTCATTACATTACATCACGATCAATTTTGAAAATTCGTCTTGGATGATGATTTTGAGTCCACATTCGTAAAAGCAACCCCGACTACATCGGAACTAACACCCATGACGGAAAGTTGACTAACTTCATTGGCGCCATTTTCGATGTTGATTTCGTGCACATAATCGTGTTATTATTATTCAACTAGCTGCTGCACGCGACTTCGTCCCCGTGGAATCCCCGATTTTAAAACATTCTTTACCGCTGCTCCGCTCCTATTGGCTTAAGCGTGATGATATATAGCCTAAAGCCTTCCTCGATAAATGGTCTATTCAACCCAAAAAGAATTTTTCAAATCGGACCAGTAGTTCCTGAGATTAGCGCGTTCAAACAAACAAACAAACAACAAACAAACTCTTCCGCTTTATAATATTAGTATAGATAATACCTTATATCTGGCTTGGATACAAGATGTCAAAGATAGACAAATACAAAATGTTTGGGTTGCATGCAGATGCTGCATTATTAGTATTTTGCCACGCCTTTTTTTGGATGGGAAATCAAATGACTTTTCCCGCTCTGGGCAGTGCGGAAGGGAGTGTCAGACTTACTGACTAAAACCCACTCGTGATTCTTCTTGTGCCCTTTGCGTTCCAGGGCCGCCGTGACTCTTTCGAACAAATTCCGCAACCCTAGCAGGCACTAACCCTATGGGGCCCCGTCTTCTTGCTGACGGCTCTTTGAGGCGCGCGTGGAACAGGACGCGCCGTCGACTCGGGCCTGGTTGCTATCGGACGGCGAGCCACCCATAGCTCACCATACGCAGGTCCGATTTTGCCACGCCTGAGCCCACAACTTATCTAAATATCTGGGGGCACAGTAGTGCCCCCGCCAAGACGAGCCAAGTGAAGCGCAAGGACTACCTACCTACCAAACATGTTAAGTCGTTGGTCCCAGCTGTCGTTTATATGTCTCGCAGTCGTTACAGATTTTCAGAAGCTAGAAAATCTGACACCAGCCTTGCCAAGACGTGCCGTGTTTCCCAAGTAGGTACTAGGTTATGAAAAATAGGTAGTTGCTTCACGTAAAGCACGTATTCAGCTGAGTCAGGTATGACTGCAAGCCAACATACCTATTTGGGAAGAGGCTAGAGACAAGATCATATTTAATACCTACTGAATGAATCGATCAAGTGAATCGTACGATTTTTTGTTCTAACATGATTGACACTAAATTACAGATACTCGCAAAACGGCTTTATGCATGGTTTCCTTCACAAAAAGAAATTATATAAAATGGATGACAACAAAATTAAGTTTTACTAAACTAACGTGCACAGGCGACCGTAGACGAAAGTCATAGTTTCGCGGATAATCTCACCGCGGTTCCGAATATTGGATCAAATGAACAACACCAGCTGTTGACAATGAAGGTGAGAGATGCCTACAACAGTAAATAACTATAAGATACTAAAATATTCTCTTGCTACATATTAAAAGTACCACAAATAACGGTGTATTAATACACGCAAATAACAATGTTCTAGTGTTATTAGGTATACCTAACTGAATATAGTTGAATAAAACAACTTCAAGACAACTATAGTACATTAATAAGATACAAATGAGCTAAGTTGCTCATTAATTATACACGAGGCTGTAGGTTGCAGCCTGAGCCGTCGGCGAGGGCGTCAATCAGCCGAGTGTCTAATGAGCAAGTTGCTCACCAAGTTTCAAACGCACTTTTTCAACACTTGCGAGGAAAAAACAAACATGTAAGTATCGTTTTACCACACAGCAACAAATGCGATAGGTACAAACAAAAAAAAAAAAAAAAATTATGTGAAATGGCGCGCAAGTCTTTTTGCACGAGCCATAATTATTTAAGGTGATTGATTACATATAGTCATACTTCGAAATATTTTATAACTAATTATTGTGAACTAGCTGTCCGCACAACTTCGTTTGTGTCATATTTTTCATGACTGCTCCGCTCCTATTGGCTTAAGCGTGATGATATATAGCCTAAAGCCTTCCTCGATAAATGGTCTATTCAACCCAAAAAGAATTTTTCAATTCGAACCAGTAGTTCCTGAGATTAGCGCGTTCAAACAAACAAACAAACTCTTCAGCTTTATAATATTAGTATAGATTATAAATAATTAGATAATAATGAATGTTTTTTCGTCTAATTAGGGACACATTTATTTATTCCAAAAATATAAATGTATTTTCAGCGGCATAAAAACTTTATTGTCACAAAAAAATGCAGTTAGGTACTTGCTACTTAATTTTGTAGGGATATTTCTCTTAAGCACTATTGTGTAATATTATTATGCACGTGTGTTTTATAGTTTGGTTTATGGCCCTAAGATCTTTGCAATAAGGCTCACTTTACGAGCAAGTGTGTTGAAAATTAATGTATTTTTCTGTCTTTACTTCTGTTTGATGTGGTATAATTTTAGGAGGTAACGAATTTATAGATACGATGAAATGGGTGTAAAGTACCTGATTAAATGAAATTTATTATTACAGTATGCTTAGTTATCCACAATAATGAGTATTTATCAAATTAAAATGGGTAAAAACTAGTATTAAACATTTCGGTTAAATATTCGAGTACCTACCTATTTATCCGTTGAGTATTTTCCCCCCACCCATTACTTACTAGGTTTTATATGCAATAATTATGCACCGACCATGCAACAAAACGCATACAGCATGCATCATGCACCAACATTACAACTCTACAAACTAGGAAGAAAAATAAATGTAGACCGTGCGACATAAGCTATAGATACTAAAAGGTATTATTAAAAAGCGGAAAGATTTTTGATGTGTAACGTCTTTCCTCTCGCGTTCGGCAATTTGTGGGAGTGATATCGTGCAATGGGACGGATGTGTGTAAAACGACGAACCCGGGGAAGTGCGGGCTATTTGGTTGCCCATTTTGACACCAACGGAAAGCTATTATCAGCAAATAACATAAGCATTTTTATCCCTGTATTCCCGCGGGAACGGGAACTATGTGGGTGAAACCGCGGGGCGCTAGTAGTATCAAATAAAAGGGCTGTGTGTGAGGGTCTCATTAATATTTTTTTCATAATTTTCAAACTAAGTAATAGTGAAGTTATGTATACAAAAAAAGGAAAATTTAGTATGCTCACCCAGATCTCTAAAAGTAGGTACTGAGTCATTTTTTTCTGGTTTACGTCAAATGTTTAAAACATACGACTCGTTCGGATCCCTCTGCGCGAATCCGACTCGCACTTGACCAGGTTGTTCCATGTTTCAACTTCAGACATATGTTGCACTCTTGTGAAACCACTAGTTGCTGTATAATATGATTTTAGCGCCAAAACAACCCTCTTTCAAAGAGATTGGGACAAGTGATTTCAGCTGTAGTGGCCATATCTACCTATTTTTTTTTATTTAAGAGAGCACGTGTATTGCCAATGTCTCATAATCATTTATTTATTTGTTAGCACAAGTGTTTATAAATACAGATCTCTTCGTAACGTAAACAGCAGTAGTTTCATATTAAAACAACAGAACCTTAACCATTCCTTGTTTTCTTATCTGCCCGTGCTATACCCTTGAACAGCGCAAGAGCCAGGTTTGTGCCTTATATATATATAGGACCCGGAGTGAGGAAGATCCAAACGTGAAACGTGCGCCAAAAAAAAAACCTTCATCGGTCTTTTGTATCTCGCTCATAACCCCAAGCTTCAAGCTATAGTATTTTCTAAAAATATCCGCACCTAATAATGTTACCTTATACTTACCTATAATTATTTAAAAAAATAGGCATATCCATAAATCGGAATAGACGCCGTGTTACAAGTGTACCGCATGATATTATGTATGTTCATTAGCGAGGCTTAAATGCAAAATTGTACATAAGTATAATAGGTGAATAAATATTTTTACAAAACTAATTACTAGCTTTATTTTTTGATAATTTAACTTTATTTAAATCATACAACCACTCAAGTCCGCTATTACCACAGCAGTCGATCGATTGGTTTAGTAACATCCTTAAGGCTTCACCAGAGCGGAGGCAAGCCTTGCATAAAAAGTTCCCGTATTAAACTGAAGCTGTGCGGAGACCCCTAAATAACGAAATCGTATTGATTATTACACACAAATTGTCGAATGCCAATATCTTATCCCATATGTAGGTACCTACTGTGTTGATATTATCGAATAAAATATTATCTCCGGGTAAACTTATGTAGGTACTTAATCTTAAGTTCGAAAACTCTAACATACTTAAAATAAATAAGTAACTCATTGGAAACACAAGAATTGTTTTGAAATAGCACTTTTTGACCTGAGGGCAATAAAAAACAAGGAGATTGTATGCTAAACTTTAATTGTAGTCATAAAAGCACATTATTATAATAACTGTAAATGAATTAGTTTCAACTGTAAAAAATTTAAAACTTCCATAGAAGATGTAAGAAATCTATGTAAGTCAGCGAATTTAGTCTGTCTCCAGGAGGCGTGGTTACTCAATCACGACCTTCCGTTGCTGGGTACTGTATCTCCTGGTTTTGAGTACCTATATAGGTAAGAGTTCAGTAGATAGCGGCGAATTATTTATCGGCAGACCGTATGGCGGCGTAGCCATACTATGGCGTAAGGGGATTTTTGACACGTGACTTTGAAAATGCAGCGCGCGTTCGACCTCCTTGACGATCGACGATGCGACCATTTGCGTGTGACATGGTTGCTCAGACCAAGTCGCGTGGACTCCGACACGCCCCCTTGCCACTTCTCCTGTATTTTATACTTCTATGGTGCAGACGCACTGGCCGTCTCGTGTGTGTGAGCGCTCACACACACGAGACGGTCCCGCAGTCCGGACCGTAACTGGCTAGCTGGAAGCGGAGCTCGGTTGCGCTTGCTGAGCGTGGTGTCCGGGGTTCGATACCCAGGTTTTTTTTACTGTTGATAGGCACGCGTTTAACCACTATGTCAACTGATGGTAATCGATGATGTGGTCGAAGATAAACACTTACCTAGAAATACCAATTCGCTTTTGACGTTCGACCAGGTAGTAGTTATCAGGAAACGGATTCTGGCAGAGAACTTCTCTTCTTAGCGGATGTCCATCATGTAGCGGTGGCGTTTTGCCGTACTTCTTGGACGTTCGCAGGTCGAACAAAAAGTGTTGTAGTGTTGTGAAAAGCCCTAAGTTTGGAAGTTGGTGTGGTCCGGTCGTGTCGGATTATTCATGCCTATTACTCGTGTCAATGAAATACGTGAAACAGGCAATCTTCGGAAGTCTTCAGAAACTATTCCGATTTTGATGTTATAAGTGTGCGAGTAAAAGTCGTCATTGTCGCGATTAGAGTTGCAAAACTCCCGAAATATTCCCAATACTTAGTAATATTCTAAGTAGACTTCGTAATGCTTCCGCAACCAGAATGCAGTTCTTGCCATTAACGACATTAGCGGATAATAACAGAACTATGCCACTGGCACGACAATACGACTGCTGACGCGGCTGTTGTTTTTTGATAAGTTTAATGAATATTTCAAGCTATCTATATGCCTCCTTCGACACTGTTGCGACAGACATGTTGCGTTACCAGTGTCGGGGAGAAGGTATTGATTTTAAATATTTTTAATTTATAGGTATAATTTGATTTTAATTCATTTAATTTATTTAATTTGATTTTAATTTATTTCAATTTTTTAATTTGATTTTAGTTTGAATTTATTTAATTTTTCATTTGATTGTTTGTGTAGTATTTATATTGTTTTAATTACTTTGTATTCATTTGTGTGTAATTTTGTATTTACTATTGTATAATTTAATATTTTATTACTTTTTCTAATTTAATATGGGTTATGGTACCTGAAATAAATAAATTAATAATAAATAAATTGATAACAATAATTGGAAATTTTACCAGGTTTTATTATGAATGAATACGTTTACTTCAAATGAAATAAGTATTTGATGGCTTGTAAGTTAATAAGGGTGTTGTATTTGGGTAGCAATAAAACGAGTGACTGTAAATTACAATTTTAAGTGACAAAATTAATTAATTTGGGTTATATAATTACTAAGTGAGCGACTGACTGTAAGTGACGAAAAATCAACAGAATAGTATCTTACAAACATTAATTTGAGTTACTTAAAATACAAAATGAGCAGCTTCATAATATTTGAGCGACTTAATATTTGTTTGAGTGTCAACGTTACGTCCTGCATTTTTTTCAATATTTGGCAAATGTATTTTTTATACTGAGCGGCATTTTATCTTAAATGAAGTGTTTCGAATACAAAAACCACTTTGAAAAATACACTAATGAGCAGAGTATAAGCAAGCAAGCATGCAGCATGCAAGAAAGCACGCAGCATGCAAGCAAGCATGCAACATGCAGCAGGCATGGTTTCTGTCACGGCTCCGGCGCTGCGGGGCTCCGGCGGTCCCACGCGAGTTTATCGTCGCAGATGGGTTTAACGCTCACCACCGCAGCTTCGGCTTGCTGCAGCCTCAGCCGCGGCGGCGAGTGTTACAACCACCTGCTCCTCAACTCGCGGGCCGCCTCACCCCTCCGCGCCTTCGCGGTTTTAAATTACACTCTAGGGGTAGGGCAGACAAGACTACGTGGAGTCGGATTTACAGCGATTCGTTTTTGTCACTAAAACCTATTTTTTAGGAAATGTTTTAAGACTAAAATATTTATTATAAATGAACATTCGGAATAATACACATTATTCAACACAATTACTTAGGACATATGACTTTAGGGCATGTAAAATTAAGAGATTCAATTATTAGGTATGCTACTCGATATTATGACAGAATACTTTTAGATCTAAAGATAATTATGCTGAACAAAATTTCGGGGTTTTGAACATTATGGTTACTGCAGTTTATAGCAAACGTGTTATATACATATATATGTTACATTATGGTTACTGCAGTTTATAGCAAACGTGTTATATATATTAGTAAATAGAATATCAGGAACCAATAATCATTAATAAAGCAACTTACAAAACCTTGCTCAAAGTGAACTTTTTAGTAGTACGTTATGTATAACCTCACTTAGAAAAATCGATTCTATCTTAATATTGAAGTTGCCCTCTCTGTATTTCCAGTCGCTCACTTAGTAATGTAGTCGCTCAGATAAAATTTTAATATATGAAATGGATTTATCACAATCCACTTTTTGTAAGCTCGTTCTGGATTTTATTATTAATCAATATTCGTCGTTAGTTTAGTTAATTTTTCGCTTACTCAAATTCATACCGCTCAAGTTATTAATACAGTATGTCATCATCAGTCGCAAAGCTTTTTTTTAATCGCTCGTTTTATGATTCCCTGTTGTATTTTGGTATTATATTTATTTGCGAGTTACCTATCTAGGAAACTACGTACCTAAAATATTTTGCAGAGGTAAGTGCTAACAAAAAATATGATATTCCGCTTGATGCATTTAATGCGGGGCCGGCGGGCACGCCATCTTTAATTGGTTTTAATTGGAATTTACGAGTGCAAGATATCCCAATACTTGCGGAGTTTACGCGAATTATTAAAACTTCGGAATACTACTGGCTGGCATCACTAGTCGCGACTAAATAGGATTGACTGTAATGTGAGAGGGATTGTATCTGTGTTTCCGCACACATGCACGCACGTATGCCTGATAATATTAAATATATTTTAATTAAACATATGATAGAAACCAACAGCGCATTTTTGTTTGCTGGAATTTATTATTGTAATTACAGCAAGTTCAGACCGACTCATCCACTTATACGAGAATCACTAAGACGCTGCGGCTGCGGCGGTGTCTCACACGCGCCGCTGTCGGTACAAAAATAAGTTAGACATGTAGAGCGCGGGAGTCATCTGTATACGAGACGTTGGTACACTGCGGCGCACATCACCGTATTTACATCGCGTTGCTTCTGAAACAAACAAGGAATGAAAGTATCGGAGCGGGAGGCTGCTAGTGGCGCTAGTAGTGCTGTGCACCGAGCGGTACCTGGGCATGGCGCACATCTCGCAGGCGTCGCTGCGCGGCGCGTTGTGGAAGGTGCACAGCGGACACGTCCACACGCCGCCCGCCACGCCCGCGCTGCGGACACCACGCCACTGGTTAGCTAATGTACAGCGCAGCAAACTCGGTCACCTGTCTAGCCTTATGCCAATACCATTATTTTATATAGCAACCCAGTAACTGAGTAACACTGTAGGTACTTCTTGACCGTAACGATTGCCAAAGATCTACAAATGACAGCCGGGGCCAACGGCTTAAGAGCGTTCATGCCTAACGCGGAACGTCAGGTTTAGGTAAATAGTTCGCAAATTTCACTCACACAGAAGCGTGGGTAACTGTGTGCGTAGACTAGCCGCGTGCGCTCTTTTTGTACTTCGACTAACCAACTTTGATCCGTTAGCTTTAGAGCAATAATATATTAGTATTGTTATAGAAAAATTAAACTGGAAGTTAAATACAAATTATTGTTATTCTTATGATTTGTAGATTTATGATTAATAAATAATTATATTTGAAATATTATTTTGCCTTTATACCTTTTGCATATCTGAAATCCTCTACAGACGAAATCTAGTTATTTTGGAGAAAAATAATATTAATAATTGTACCTACTTAAGTGTTGGTAATTAGTTCTAGTGGATTGTTGATAGCTTTTTTCATTTTATGGTTAGGATGAGTAGGTGGGTAATTAAATAAAGATTTATCATGTTATATTTAGTACCTAAATCATTTATGATAAAAAAGCTGTATAAATCATAAAATAGTTTCCCTCAATTGCATTGATCGGCTATTTCTGGGATCAATTATTTCGGGAAGAACGCATACATAATAAAATTTTGTTAAACGAGGAATCATTTTTTCTTTACAAAATTGAAATTCTTTACAACACTTTGTAAATTTTTACAACTTTTATTGGAAATTCAGGACTAGTGTACACCGCAAAAAGACACACATTTTTGTTTGAAATATTTAATTGGCCCTGAACTTGGTAATACCAGTCATGTTTAACATTGAAAATTACGTTATCGCCATGAAATAAAAATAATATCCATATAAAATAGATTTAACGAGTAGTGCTGAATTCAAATTTGGGCGTTGCTTACAAATTTTGGCAAAATTGGAAGCAGTTAAAATACTTCTTCTCAGCTCGAGTCACAAGGCACTCACAGCCTGAAGAACTGTATCCCTTTCAATGAAATGCCGTTTTAAGGTCAGTGTTTTTAAATTTTCAAGGAAAACTACATGTGCCTGCTTGAAATTGTCTGGGTTCATGACATGCGTTTGACATGCATTTGCGTAATTGACTTTGTTCACGAGCCCTGTGCTAAAGTTTATTTCTCGGCGAGGTATTTTGCATTTCAGATTTTGTTTTATAGAAAAACTCTATTTTTTGTAAGTTTTGCTCTAAATGTTTCAGGGATTGACCTGGACTTTTCTGGTAGGCACATTTATAAAGGGTAGTTTGAGGTTTATCTGTGTTTAAACTAACCAAGCGGCATGACAACGGACGTAATATGAATCTTTTAGGAATTATGCGTTTCCCACCTACAGTCTTTGCTACTATGGTGTTGAACTGCTCTGCACGGTTTTTGGTAAAATCGTGGGGCAGACTTCGAGAAAGATAAGCCAGCTGCCAGATATTGCGTTGCAGTTTTAACATCAATGTTTTGGCTTCAAGAGTTTGGTTTGTTTCTTTTTTCTCTCTTTGGTGCAGTAGCACAAGTCACATTCACTCTGATCTTCAAAGATTTGTTTGGCGCTGTTCAGAATATCTCTCAGTATTTTTATATTCTTTTCTGAATCGGTTAAAGTTTGTGTTTGCCAGTACCGTAGCGAAAATCTTACTGCTGTTCTCAGCCAAATCAATAGTTCAGAAGTCAACAATTTACGCTCCGACAGAGGGATAGATGTATAAGTTTTAAGCAATAATTTTTTTCCGTTGCAATTGCGGAGGAGATGGTTGGTACATTAATTTTTTTGAATTAGAACGCCGGGATATGCTGTCATCACCATCAGCAATCAATGTATTATATTTAATTTCCGAGTTTCTACGGAGGACTTGAATCCTTTTTATTTGCAGGCTGTTGTTCCTTTTTATTTGCGCGGGCACAAATTCCAGAATACTTATTCCGGACACCAATGTAGAGAACTTTTCCTGTGTGATGTCCTATAATAGCTGCAACACACGGACAATGCATTATACTGGTTTTTATATGAGCGTTTGTTCCATCAACTGTCTGCTTCCACTGGTATTATCGAAATGTCAGGAGTGTCACCTTGTAATCGAGCAGCAGCTGTTTCCTCCTGAGCTGATGCAAACATACTTTCTTCAGCGGATTTTTTCCACATTTCAGTAACTTTATCATGACATTTACTATAAGTGAATAATGACATAACAGTAAGTCCATCGATGTAACAACTTCATTCAAATTTGTTAGGCCAAAATTATGGCTCCTGACACGGCGCCTTCATTGACATTTACCTAGTTTATTTTTTGTGTTTCATCGTGACTACTCAGTTCGAATTTAGAATTGCACATATTACATTGAAAGTGTATTTTTTAAAATAAATAATAATAGTGGAAAATTATACCTAAAGATCGCATTCATTTGTCACATTTATTATTTCTGATTGCGATTCCAGTATTTCCAATTCATTATCAACTCTTGTGGTAGCTGTGATTCTTTGGTATCATTCTCTTGTGACATACCCGCATTGACTTGCAGTTTTTGTATGGTTTAGAAAGAATAATAGAATAAGAAGAAATAATTAATTTCACAAAACTAGTTTCAGTACAGCGCAACTTGTTTCGTATAATAATTAGTGTCGTGAAATCTACAGTATCACCGAATTAATGGCCCCGTCAGCATCAAAGCTTTATTTTGCAATCTCCAGTAATATTATAAAGAGGAAACATTTGTATGTTTGTAACAAATATATATTTTTTATTAATGTCCTAATATTGAAGAATGTGACCTTCTATTTTCTATCGGTTATTAAAATCCCCGCGTAAGAAAAATGCGAATTGGCTATAACCAGCTACGACATTAAAAGTGGTTCCTCGGTAACGTACTTTTAGCTTCATTAGCCTTGGCCAAATTTCCGTCACTTTTCCTTTTTGCCCCGTATAGCGCCTATTGCTACCCATAATTATTGGAAAAAAATGAAATCATACATAAAAAGAGTTATCTTCTTTCATGATTTGAACTCCATTACTTTAAAATATGTAATCATTAAAGTTTTGTTTCGTTAAAAAAAAATAAACAAAAAGTATCAATTCGTCCTAGTCGCTCTAAAAACTCGACAAACTATAATACAATTTTACGCAGCACGCGGCAACGGGAGCGACACCCGTCCAACCTCTGAAAGGCCTCGGCCGGCACTGAGCGCTGGTGCGATTCCGCGTCGATTATATAGTAGTACTAAATAATTTATAGTAAAATTAATATAGAAGTTATTTTAAAAAAAAATGTACCATGTTTTAGAACGTAAATGTCTTCATTTACTAGATCTAAAAAACAACAAAAATACCTTTGATTTCATCCTAAAATAACACGTTTAAAAACTCGAAAAGTGGCTAAAAATGACACTTTTGAGTATACTTTTCTTGTATAAAAACTTACAATAATTACGTTTTTTTTTCAGCCAAGCACTAGTAAATGTTATTGTTTTTTTAATAGTAATATTTCTATAAGTTTGTCGTTTATGGTTTTACTATTATCTAGCATTTGCGTAGACCATCGACCGCTAGTTTTAAAAAGGGATTGAGTAAAAACTGTTCTAATGAGAAAACTTTACGATAATTTGAAAATATTTTTCAGCCAAGCCCTAGATTATGAAATCCTCAATAATTTGACGTCAATAGCTTATCTACGAATTAAATAGATTATCGTTTTATTGTCCGTCGGAAATCATCAATTTTGACTCCAGCGTAGTTTTTACGGATGAACGCTCTTAACGTGCGCACCGAGGCACGGAGCAGTTCTGGCATGTCTCATGTCTAGTAGGTCCTACAACATCGACGCATGCCGCTGTTTGTATTTAACTACGAGCTCCTCGGCCGCTAAAGTAATAACGGAAACATAAAAACAATTTCGACGATCAGGAAGAACGATTAGGAACGATGAAAACGAACAAATAAAATGGCAAGTTTCATCTTAGCACAAAGGGCTGAAGTAATATGTCTCCATAAAGATGGCCTAAGCATCATTGCTATATCACGAGAACCCAATATATTTCGATTGACCGTGAGATTTTCGTTCATAGCAAAGAAGGCCAAATAATTGATCAAAGAAGAATTTCAGGAAGACGGCCGATACTAACCGCCGCGCAAATAACTGCTATGGTTCGTTCGTACGAAGAGGTTGTGGTCACAGCCACCCGAGAATTGCCCAAATGTGCATTCCTACAAAGGAGTTACAAAAAAAACAACCGAATTCTAGCAACAAAGATTTTATTTTGCGAAGTAAAATCTTGGTTGTGTATAGAGAAAAGAGATCGTTGCTCTCTGAGGTAGCTATGGAGTTCAAGTAGTAGAGTTGCCAGGAATTGTTAAATTGAAGAGAAAAGGTTTTCTTATGTTAGGTTAGTTTGGGCACGCCATCATTGCGGCGGTAAGTCCCCTCTTTGAGGAGTGGCTGGAGAGACGCCACACCTCACCTCACCTTCCGCCTGACGCAGGCGCTCACCGGACACGGCTGTGTCGGGAGGTACCTGTGTCGGATCCAGCGGGAGGACACGTCCGGGTGTCATCACTGTAAGGATCGCCCAGAGGACACGGTGGAACATACGGTGGAGGCCTGCCCTGCGCGGGCGGAGCACCGCCGTGTCCTCGTCGAGGCGATCGGCGGCGGCGACCTGAGCGTCCGGCCCTGGTTCAAGCCATGGTCTGGAGCGAGGAGGCATGGGAAGCGGTCGCCTCCTTCTGCGAAGCAGTAATGCTAGCGAAGGAGGAGGCGGAACGCGTGCGAGAGAGGGAAACGTCACGCCCCAGCCGCCGCAACAGAAGAAGACGCCCCGGGCGTCGAGAAACGCAGGGCGATTCCCGGCCACCTACTGCGCGGGCCTGCGGACGGCGAGCTATGGGTGGCTCGCCGTCCGATAGCAACCAGGCCCGAGTCGACGGCGCGTCGTGTTCCGCCGTCAGTAAAGAAGACCCATAGGGTCAGTGCCTGCTAGGGTTGCGGAATTTGTTCGAAAGAGTCACCGCGGCCCTGGAACGCAAAGGGCACAAGAAGGATCACGGGTGGGTTTTAGTCAGTAAGTGTGACACTCACTTCCGCACTGCCCAGAGCGGGAGAAGTCATTTGATGATTTCCCATCCAGAAAAAAAAAGGTTAGGTTAGTTACAAATCTTGGTCGCATGCTTCAATGACATGTGCCACAGATGGTTTGGTAGTTTTGCGAAGATCTGATGAAGAACAGAGATAGGAAACGGAACTCTTCAATAAATGGATAGGATAGCTGAAATCGCATGTTTGCTTATTGTTTACACCAATTTATACCACGAACGCTGTGATGGCTGTTTAGCTGGGAGTGAATCACTAAAAAGTGAAAAATCTTTTTCCAAAAAAAATACAACCGACTTCGGAAGGAAGTCGGTGTTCAAAAAACGAAAAAGCAACCAAAAACACCGAGTTCCGAAACTGTTTAGACTTCTACGTTTTATTTTTTTGTATTTTTTTTTATCGACAGACGGATATGCTCTTGACTGTAGTCTAGGTCGCAGGTGACAGAGACAAAGTCGACGATGGAATGAGCTTACCCAGAAGCCAGAGAGCCAGAGTTTGAATGCGTTCTGAAACACAGACGCAGGCAGAGTTATTATAATAGCACGCAAAGGGCACAAGAAGGATCACGGGTGGGTTTTAGTGAGTAAGAGTCTGACACTCCCTTCCGCTCCGCCCAGAGCGGGAGAAGTCATTTGATGATTTCCCATCCAGAAAAAAAAAGGCAGAGTTCCACTCTCGAAAAATTGAAACAATTCTCAAGATCTCCTGGAAGACAAAATAAATACAAGAGTGGCGGAATAGTACAAATATTTCATACGTAGTAGCCGAAAATTTTGCATGTAAGTACATTATTTAAAACAACTTACTGTTTTTTTTTTTTTTTGACAAAATTTGATAAATCTTCAACTGTTAAGTTAGTTGCCTTATCATTAAGATTTCTGTGGCCGAACTATAGTCATTTTGCATTTTACGATGAGGTTCCCCAGACGATTCGTCGAGCTTAGCACCGTGCGGGTTAACTCTACAGACAACAACTATGAAAGTGGAACTCGAGCCTCACTATAAAACAGCTCGGCGCATCCTATTGAAAATTTATGAGAAACCAACGCCAACGCTTCAACGCTGTGGGACTGTCATTATTTCTAGTAGCAAGTTCGACCTATCGTCTGAATGTCCGTCCCTTTTTGTTGTCTCTTCTCTATGCTAGTTAATACAATGCCATAAATATGTTATTATATGCTAGCTAGTGCCGCGTTGAGAGTACGACCTACATGGTGACAGAAGTGCATCGTACCTGTCGTCGTCGTGGTCGGCGGCGGCGCTGGTGAGCTGGTCCAGCGTGGCGGCGCCGGGCGTGGCGCGCCAGGCGTCGGCGGCGCCCGCGTCCTGCGCGCGCACGGCCGCCAGCAGCGGCTCCAGCGCCGCCGGGCTGAGCGGCAGCGCCTCGTTGCTGGCCAGGAACAGCAGCACGTGCAGGTCGGACGCGGCGTCCAGGAAGCGGGGCGCGGCGCGCAGGTGCGCGTGCAGCGCGCGCAGCGTCTGCAGGTGCTGCTGCAGCGGGCGGTTGGCGGGCGGGAAGGCGGCGCGCGCGCTGAAGGTGGGCGCGGCGGCGTCGGCCGCCACGCCGCACGGCACGTCCACCAGCAGGTAGGCCACGGGCACGCGCTTGGCCGCCACGCCCACCTCGTTGCCGTACGCGTCGCGCTCCTGCAACCCAGCGCAACCTTTATATGCCTTTCATTCATCGCTTACCATTTATGGGCTGTATTCATCGGAACTCATATTGGGAGTTGATGTTGTTCGCTATGAGCGTTGATGCTGATGGCATAAATATAAGTATGATTTGACTTGATGTCCTAAAGTGTCACATTGCCGATATAATACAATTTTAGAGTAAATGATATCCGATAGGCTATTTGACAATATGAAAAATAAAGTGGCATTCGAATCTGAAAAATATGAATGGTCGAAGGCACACCGAGACACTGACCTTGTAGTAGACGTCGGGCACGTACTGGCGGTCGCTGGAGTCGCGGATGTAGCCGAGCTCGGGCGCGTCGCGCGTGGGCAGCAGGATGTCGTCGCGCACCAGCGCCTGGCACTGCCCCGACACCTGGTAGCCCTCCAGGTGCACCTGCTTGTCGCTGTCGCCTGCGCGAGACACTGACCTTGTAGTAGACGTCGGGCACGTACTGGCGGTCGCTGGAGTCGCGGATGTAGCCGAGCTCGGGCGCGTCGCGCGTGGGCAGCAGGATGTCGTCGCGCACCAGCGCCTGGCACTGCCCCGACACCTGGTAGCCCTCCAGGTGCACCTGCTTGTCGCTGTCGCCTGCGCGAGACACTGACCTTGTAGTAGACGTCGGGCACGTACTGGCGGTCGCTGGAGTCGCGGATGTAGCCGAGCTCGGGCGCGTCGCGCGTGGGCAGCAGGATGTCGTCGCGCACCAGCGCCTGGCACTGCCCCGACACCTGGTAGCCCTCCAGGTGCACCTGCTTGTCGCTGTCGCCTGCGCGAGACACTGACCTTGTAGTAGACGTCGGGCACGTACTGGCGGTCGCTGGAGTCGCGGATGTAGCCGAGCTCGGGCGCGTCGCGCGTGGGCAGCAGGATGTCGTCGCGCACCAGCGCCTGGCACTGCCCCGACACCTGGTAGCCCTCCAGGTGCACCTGCTTGTCGCTGTCGCCTGCGCGAGACACTGACCTTGTAGTAGACGTCGGGCACGTACTGGCGGTCGCTGGAGTCGCGGATGTAGCCGAGCTCGGGCGCGTCGCGCGTGGGCAGCAGGATGTCGTCGCGCACCAGCGCCTGGCACTGCCCCGACACCTGGTAGCCCTCCAGGTGCACCTGCTTGTCGCTGTCGCCTGCGCGAGACACTGACCTTGTAGTAGACGTCGGGCACGTACTGGCGGTCGCTGGAGTCGCGGATGTAGCCGAGCTCGGGCGCGTCGCGCGTGGGCAGCAGGATGTCGTCGCGCACCAGCGCCTGGCACTGCCCCGACACCTGGTAGCCCTCCAGGTGCACCTGCTTGTCGCTGTCGCCTGCGCGAGACACTGACCTTGTAGTAGACGTCGGGCACGTACTGGCGGTCGCTGGAGTCGCGGATGTAGCCGAGCTCGGGCGCGTCGCGCGTGGGCAGCAGGATGTCGTCGCGCACCAGCGCCTGGCACTGCCCCGACACCTGGTAGCCCTCCAGGTGCACCTGCTTGTCGCTGTCGCCTGCGCGAGACACTGACCTTGTAGTAGACGTCGGGCACGTACTGGCGGTCGCTGGAGTCGCGGATGTAGCCGAGCTCGGGCGCGTCGCGCGTGGGCAGCAGGATGTCGTCGCGCACCAGCGCCTGGCACTGCCCCGACACCTGGTAGCCCTCCAGGTGCACCTGCTTGTCGCTGTCGCCTGCGCGAGACACTGACCTTGTAGTAGACGTCGGGCACGTACTGGCGGTCGCTGGAGTCGCGGATGTAGCCGAGCTCGGGCGCGTCGCGCGTGGGCAGCAGGATGTCGTCGCGCACCAGCGCCTGGCACTGCCCCGACACCTGGTAGCCCTCCAGGTGCACCTGCTTGTCGCTGTCGCCTGCGCGAGACACTGACCTCGTAGTAGACGTCGGGCACGTACTGGCGGTCGCTGGAGTCGCGGATGTAGCCGAGCTCGGGCGCGTCGCGCGTGGGCAGCAGGATGTCGTCGCGCACCAGCGCCTGGCACTGCCCCGACACCTGGTAGCCCTCCAGGTGCACCTGCTTGTCGCTGTCGCCTGCGCAACAAGCTTACGGCTCTTACAATCATACGCTACACGCTACTTCACCCTTTTTACGTTTCCAAAGGGCGATCGTGTAAGGGTTATGTTTTTTTATACGGACATGAAAAACCGGAACCCTTATAAGATCTCTTGGGTCTGTTTGTCTATTCGTCTGCTACAACCAAACTGCTCAGAATGTACTGGAACGGTTCAGTTGAAATTTGGTACACATATGAAACCTAAAAAGTATGATTAGTTAGAAACCCTTTGCGCTTGGTCGGTTTTAAACATTAAGTAGGGATGTTATTCGTCAAAAAGCCGGCCACGTACGTGTCGGACTCGCGTGCTAAGCATTACGAACGAATATCATTTTAGTTAAATGTTACTTTAAAAATCTTAGACTTTTTATAGCTTCTCCTGTAAAGACCAGGGCTTTTTTTGGTCAATTTTCATCTCTCTAAAGGGATAACACTTTAGTTGAAAGTGTTTAGAAACCACATAAATAAAATGAATATTGATTAAGGTTTCGATTTTAATTTAGGGAAACGAACCTCTGTATGGACAATCGAGACCCTTATAGGATCGCTCGGTTGTCTGTCCGTCAGTATCAGCCGATTTTATTGAAATCTAGTGGACGGATTTCGTCGAAATTTGGTACACACATAAGCTTCTAGCTGTGACCAACACAATTTGAAGATAGTGCATTTTTTTACTATTTTGTTTAGA
Source organism: Hecatera dysodea (assembly GCA_905332915.2). Classification (NCBI taxonomy): domain Eukaryota; kingdom Metazoa; phylum Arthropoda; class Insecta; order Lepidoptera; family Noctuidae; genus Hecatera; species Hecatera dysodea. The sequence goes on along the minus strand of HG995295.1, from coordinate 22,353,352 downwards.
ATGTATGGAAATAAAACCTAAATAAATTGTTGAGGTATTTGTGAAACTTGTATTACGTAAAAGAAAAGTGAATATTTTACTATCTTATCGCTATATCGTCCAAACTACATATGCGCCATCTATCGACCATAGAGTTGACCTGTTAAAATAAACAGTTCAAGTCCATGGTCGATAGATGGCGTTATTCATATGATGTCATTTGAATGACGTTCGCTCATGTCTGTTAGCCGTAATAAATTGGGAAAAAGGCCGGACAACCTACCCTGTGTTTTTAAAATAATACTTGGTTTATACGTATACGGAGTTCGGGGCTAAATAATTACAGCCGTACGAGTCGACCTACAAGGTAAAGCAGCACTTGTCGAGCTTGGTCTATAGATGGGTGACCATCTTAACATATTGAGATTCCTCCGTACTTCGGAAAGCACGCAAGCCCTCCTGGTCCCTGCTGTCATTTGTAGATATTCGGCAGTCGTTACGGATTATGAAAACCAGAAAAGATGATACCAGTCTTCCCAAGTAGGCAGTGCCGCGTTACCTATTGAATGGCCAGTCCCGCCACGTAAAATACTGGTATTCAGCTGAATTCAGTTTGACTGGCCCCAATATAGTTGGGACAATGCCTGGCAGGTTATAGTATGTAAAAGTGGTATTAAGCCGATTCAGGCTGGTGTCCGCAACTTCACGTCCAATTGCGTAAGGGTGGGACAAATATGTCATTCAGTCCACGCCAGCTCCTCAGTGCAGGCCAGTAACGCTCTGGTATTACTGACTAATATTAAGTAGCATTGTAAATAAATCCAGGATTTTTTTACACAAAATAAAAAAATAACCGTTTTAACTTATATACAGGTATAATGGAATAGTAATGCAATTCTCCTAATAAACCCCCGGGCCAGTCAGGCCGGACATCGTCTAATTTTGCCGGTCCTAAAATCCTCTCGCCATCAAACGTAAAAGTTTGGCGAAATTGATTGAGTCAGGCGTTACTTTGCGGAAATCCATTTTAAATTTGAAAATGAAAACAATATATCTAGTTTTAATTTCCGCGAATATATTATATATTCGCGGAAATTAAAACTAGATATATTGTTTTCATTTTCAAAGTTTGGCGAGTTTAGTATTAAGTAACACGTCTATATCATAATTTCAGGAAAAAATAAAAAAACGAAAAAAAAAAAGACTTAATGGTTTAGCACCCACGCACACTGATAGGCCACACAAAAGTGTTCAACTGCTGAATTATATCGGGTGTGTATCTATGCTCTAAATCTTCAACGTATTTCTAGCCTTCAAGTTTCAAGTGTTTATTGCAATCCACTATGTGCATAATACAGGTGGTAGGTAAATAAGAGCAGTATCAATTATGAACCCTGTCGGGCTCAGCAAAATTTAATAGGTAGGAGAGAGGAAGAGCGCTTATAAACTATATTGGGGTCGCCGGTCGGCTTCCAGTCAACCCAGATTCAGCTGAACATCAGTATTTTAACCATAACTGGGTAATACGGTAACATTCGCAACAACTGCCAAAGATGAAAAAACAAAAACGACAGCCGGGATTAACGGCTTAACGTCCTTTCCGAGGCACGGAGGAGTCTTAGTGTATTCAGACGGTCACCCATCCACAGACCGACCTCGGCAATCGTTGCTTAACCTAGAACATCGATCCCTATATTATTTAGCCAAGAGCTTCTCCAAATCTTCGAGCCGTAAAAAAAAATCTTTTTGGAAAATTGTTTCAATTTGGTTGATTGGTCAGTATTAGTAATGCATTTGAAGTAGTGCGAAATTAAGAATCAACTGGATTCGAGGTACCAGAAGATATCAGGACTCGTCGGCATTTTAACTTCGGAGATAGACAAATAAAGTGACACACTAAAAAGTGAAAAAAATCCAAAGAATTCTAATTTTATTGTATTTTATTGCTGTATGAAAGTACAGTTTATTTATGGTAAAGATAAAGATAAAGTTAGTGTTATTGGTACAAATGGTAGAGAGTTTAGCATGTAACAGACCTGTGACGCAGACTGTGACGAACTTGGAGCCGAAGTAGCCCGAGGAGGCGTGGCGGCACGCGTTGGGCATCTGGTTCTGGTAGTGGCCCGCCATGATGCACTCCTGCGCCGACAGGAAGTGCGTGTCCACGCCTCTGTGGGCGAAGGGCCCGAGCAGACGAATCAAATGTATACATATTTTAGTTTTGAATACATTAGATAGCTAAAATAGTTATAGTTAAAAGAAGAATGGTGGTACATAGATGTGAGAGGCGGCGACTCACCGGATGTGCTTGACGGTGCCGGCGGCGGTGTCGAGCGGCAGCAGGTCGGTGAAGATCCAGCCCACCTGGCGCAGGCCCAGGCGGCGCGCCAGCTCGTCCAGCAGCGCGGCGCGCGGGTCCGGCGCCAGCGCCACGGCGTCGCGCGACGACGACTGCGGCGGCTCGTAGATGGCGGCCACGCGCGCGCGGATGCCCAGCGGCACGTCGGGGTGGCGCTCGTACTGCCCGTACAGCAGCCCCACGCGCTGGTGGCCCGTGGCGCGCCAGTACGCCAGGAAGCGCTCCACGATGGCCGGGTGCTCGAACAGCACGTTGTCCACGTGGCGGTAGGGCTGCCGGTTCAGTGTCACGGCGCCGGGCTGACACTTGGAGCAGATGCCGCGCGGCCACGGCGGATGCTCTGAACAGCCTGCACATACCAATGTTTCTTATGCTTACTCACGATAATGGTGTCTCATCCATTGTTTGCAGCATCAACATGGAAGTTTCGTAATTCATTAAGGCCCGTCTAATGTAATGAGAGTAGGACATTACCGGTTGAGCAGTTTTGACCCACACCTTTCAAGTGCCCTCGCAAACTAAGCGACTTGTCGCCGCGTCTATTCGCGGCGTTGTCGTTTGCATTTGGCGTCTTGTCGCCTCGACTAGACGATGAGCTGTCGCTAGAGTCGGCGACTAGTCGTAAGGCAGACGTCGTGCAGGAAGCGATCATTAGTGGTGGAGTATTCGAGAGAGACAGCTGTGTTGTTCATCCTGTGAGTGAATACGGAGCCTCTAGTGGCACTTGCCTTGGAGCTTATCTTGCGAACCGAAGGCGTAGACGTAGAGTACGACGAATCCATCGCCGGTATTGGGTCCTGGTCGTCCTGGATTTTAACTTTGATGATAGTCCCCCGACCTCACACAATATTTATGCTTAATTCACTATATGTTCATATAGTGAATTAATTTAGATTTCCACAAGATATTTTTTTTTACCAGCGACGTGACGTCACCAGCCCCCACTCTTGAACTTGGATGCGCTTTATCTTTATAATTATTTTACGACTAGCTGCTGCCCGCGACTTCGTCCCCGTGGAATCCCCGATTTTAAAACATACTTTATCGCTGCTCCGCTCCTATTGGCTTAAGCGTGATGATATATAGCCTAAAGCCTTCCTCGATAAATGGTCTATTCAACCCAAAAAGAATTTTTCAATTCGAACCAGTAGTTCCTGAGATTAGCGCGTTCAAACAAACAAACAAACAAACAAACTCTTCAGCTTTATAATATTAGTATAGATTTGAAATGACAAAAAATACGTGTCCCATATTTTTTGTAAATCCAACATACGGACAAAATAGAATTGATTTTTAAGTAGTATTTCCCAATTCTATTAAAATATAGAGTTGGGAAATACTACCATTACGATTATACCATACCATCGCTATCACGATTATTTTTTTTGTGTTGCACCTTTATTACATAAAACATCCCGGACGACGGATGGTGGGCACAGTGGCGTCACAAAAATGTCGTTTACGTCCTATACGTTACATGGTAATTTAAACCCAAATTCTTTAAATAAAATAAGGTCCAATTTTAACTGTGCATCGTAATACCAATAATGTTGTAACGGCGAATCAGCGACGGGGTTTCGATGTGTGAGTTTGTTTGGGATTTTGTGTCAAGATTCGCGGTTAGATCTCTTTAAGTAGGTAATACTTCCATGTTTATTTTCGTTCACTGCGTCACGGTCATTTCTACAACTACAAATTTTGTAAAACTCTTTTAGTAGAGCAAGAAGGTATGTGTTAAAACTAGAAATTTTAAACTTTCAGACATTTTACATTACTTGTGGATAACGGTGTGAATTTCAAATTCATTTAATATCTTTGTTAATATTATTTGCGCAGATATAGGTAATGCGTTACTGTTTATTATAGCTAGCCTGAAATGTCCCACTGCTGGGACCCAAATAAATAAGTAAAAATTAATCTATTGTGCTGTTGTGCCGATCATCGGCAAATCGACGCGTAACTCGCCGCATCTTGTTATTGCTCTGACTCAGCAGCTTGGTATTTTTAAAGCTCCCATGTACTATCGACTAATATTTGATATTAACTACAACATGAGTCCTCCACGAGTTTCTGGGAAAAAGGTAGTGACAGACCGACGGACGGACAACGATCCTATAAGGGTTCCGTTTTTCCTTTTGAGGTACTAAAAATGGAAGGTTGTTCTAAAGTTTTGTAGTTTTTAACTAAATAAACCAATGCAGCAGTACTTATGTTAAATATACATAGATAAAAAGTGATAAGATGCTTTCGCAGTATTCATCATTATAAATACGTAGAAAGCTTCAATAACATATTTTATTCTTTATTAACGTAACTGATGTGCAACATGTCGTGCATGTTGAACATCAGGATAATCAAATATAGCTTCATTACATGAATAAAATAAATATACCTAGGAACCTAGGGAACCCCCTAGCCCTGCCTAGGGAACTGCCTTTGCAACATTTTTAAAGCCAAACGAAGTCAATGACTGATAGGTAAATGTTTTTATAGTGTACAAGATAAAAAAGTAACGGACGAATATGCTTACTGATTACTTTAATTATTCCTACCTACTTAATATGTTTATCATAATATTGTATTTTTTATTGTTAAGATTTCAAATACGTACTAATGCCTAATCAGCGTCGGCTAACGCACATGTGTACCTGAGAGACTTATTAAGTAATACGATACATGTTTTAATACTTTTCTACTATGTTGACTTGGTATAGAAAAAATTAATTTATAATAGTAATTGAGTTCGTGATTGTATCTCAAAACATTATTTTTATACACATAACATTTGTTATTGTTGTAAACAATTTCTCAAATATTTGTATGCCAGAGGCAAAAAATGCAAGATCATCCGTAAATTTGAGGGGGTGGCACTCCAATGTCGATCCGGTCCATCATCACCTAGAGACCGAAAAGCCGTTCCTGTTTTCCCTCATGGAGAGGAAAACGATCCCGTCGGAAATGGCGTACCTCGACTACCTGGTTTACTCTCTTGAACACAACTTCATGAAGCAAGCTGGGGTCTGCGATGACATTAGCTCTCGTGGTTAGAAATCGGATTTTCCACCATATGTCTACTTGTAGACACTGGCGTGGAGAAATCTCTACAGTGGCGTCTACCGATCGCACAGCGTCGACCAGGAGGCAACAGCGCTGTTTCCTCGTCGAGTGGACTGACGTAGCCCAGCAGCGGTACCCAACAGTGAAGCTCATTTTTCATAAACAGTGCTTGCAGTACAGAGAGTAAAGTCCGCTAACACCGATTACCGAGTTGATATTCGAGCTGATAGTCGGTCTTTTACAGATTGTACTTCGGTGAATGTGCTGGTGACTGAACTCCGTCAACTCATCCCGCCGCCCCTTCTACCATCGGACATCTAGACGCACTGACACTTAATATCCCTACCTTTTTGCTGCTCCACTAATTAGCACTAAGCATTTCCAAACGTCTATCATAATGTGCAGGGCAAAGCAGTGGAACCCTCTACCTGTGTCTGTTTCCAAACACATTCAACCATAATCTCTTCAGAGTGAACAGGCTTCTTCTGGGTAACTCTTATTCTCTCTCTCTCTATAGACGCTTTGTCCCTGTCACTTTTGACCTATAAGAGTCACGAGTCAAACAATTTCATATTAAAAAAAAATTAACTTGGAGAAGAAAAATTTCGTACAAATCCCATAGAAAATGAGTTAGATAAAGTTGTTAGTAGCTAGAATCAAATAAAAAGCACCATTCTAAGTCGGCAATTGTAACATGCGACTGTGGAACCCTACGCTGCGCGTGGTCCGACATACAGTTGGCTGGATTTTAGTTAATTTTGGAGAAAATTAAGGATTAGTCATACATGTACTCGTATATAGTCATAATGACCAATGACATGTCCAAGAACCAAAAAAAAAAACACAAACCACACCGGGCCCGCGTGGTGGATTACGGCCCATTCCCTCTCCTAGAGAGGAAGCCTCTGTCCCAGCAGTGGGAACATTAAAAGGCTGATTATGCTATATATACGACTTTTCAAATGACACTTACATTAATTGCATTAACACAACTTGATACAGTTTGTTTTATTAAAGTACTAAGAAAGCAACACCACAAACTCACCTGGTTTAATTTTACATGACAACTCATCTAGTGAAATGAAATTGCCAGATGTGATCTTGCGTAAATATGCATGGAATGACATGTGCTTGATGTTATGTTCTTTGAGATAGCCCTCATCCCAGGGCTCCAGTGGTGAGCAGTGCACACAGCAGCCTTTGGAGTTGTGTCGGCATCTACAAGCAAATCAAACAGAGTATTAATCACAAGTAGTGTTAGTATTCTTATATATAGACAAGGAAGACCACTCATTACGCACACTTTCGGACAGTTGTATGCTGTTCAGGGCGGTCACACAGTTAGCTCTGGGCTGATCCTAGAGTGTCATCAACGTCTGAACCAGGCAGTGGCGTGCAGTGGTTCGAGTTAGGGTAGGCCAGAAAATAATGTCCAAAAAAAACACACCACATTATTCAGGGTTGAAATTTGGTGTCTATTTTTTTTTTTAATAGGCAATTTAAAATAAAAACTCATTTCATTAAAAATCAACCCTGAATAATGTGGTTATTTTTTAAAATTTATTTGGACATTTTCTCTGGCCTACCCTAACTCGAACCACTGCACGCCACTGGAACCAGGTTGGTAGATACAACAAAGTAATAATTTAATGAATTAAGTCACACAGCAGTTGCCAGAGGCAATGCAGCATACGAACTGGCCAGAGGGAGTTCGAGTACCTATGGCAGCGATAGGACCCAAACCCATCGTGCCTCTCCTTTTCGGTTAATTACTCAATCTGGTAAGGAAACATGCCAATACAAACATCACAAACCTATGGGGATGGCCGTTTCACGAAACAATTCAACATAACATCAACATTGTACACTTAGTTCGCAATAAACATTTTGACTTTGACTTTGTCATACAATGGCAGCAAGCCCAATGAATGCAGTCTAGTTGCTAAGAGGTCTGTTGTAGAATTTGTTTGAAGAGTCACTGTGGCCCTGGAACCCAAAGAGCATTTTTTCGAACATAGTTGAATCTGGTACTCCGTTCCGCTCCGCACATAACAAATGAAGTCATTTGATGATTTCCCAGTCTTAAAAAAAGGGGTCTGCAGACACTTATTGGTTAAGTCGGTAACTGGACTGGAAATGCAGAGGAGGAAGTTGTACCATCCTACTTAAATTAAACAAGATCATAAAGTACTTACAGTTTTTCATCTCTTTGTCTCTGAATGTTGCCTGACATGCGGTACAACTGCAGGTCCACTTCATCCTCCTCCACTGCTACTGGCCGTGTAGCTGTGCTGGTGGCTGCAGCTCCTATTGCTGTGCCTGACGTTGAGGGTCCTGCCTCTACTGGCTCCCCAAATGGTTTGTTGTTCTCATTAGCCTGGAATCGAATGTAGAACATTGATATGATATAGTTTTACACAAGAAAGTATTTCTTAATATGAGAAAACTTTGTACAGTAGTAGTACCCAAATGATATGGCTCACCGATGTACCTGCACAGATGATGAATTTTCAAAGCGCGAGAAATGCTATTGACCAATCCAATCCAATTGCATCCAATGCCACTCATCTGGCCCGATGGCCAAAATTTTCATAAAGTTGTAGATCATGCCATCAAATGTGAAGACGAATTTATGACATTGGAAGAGGCCATTGATGATAGATTGGACCAATTTGTAAGAAACACTAAGGAAGATACAACATATTCATCAGATAGTTTGGGTTGTGATAGTGATGGTAACAGTAGCGACAATCAGTGATATACTGTTTACTAAATAAATACCTGTTTGTTTATTAAAGAAATCATATATTTTAAATAACCTGTATTTTTAATTAAATATATATTTGATGAAAACTGGTGGCCACTACACATAACTGGTTGACACTAAGTTTAATTGTGCGGAGAGGGGTGACTTGTGAGTGAGACAGAACAAACAGCTACAGTATATTATGAACCTTATAGTAGTTATCTAAGGTTGATTGTAAGTTTTAAGCATTCCTTTTCTTAATCTACATCAGGCCATACTTTCTTTTCTGTGTGAACCAAGATTCACAAAGCTCCTTATCAGTTGGGTACCACTGTACTCTTCTTTAAACATATTGCATGCACACAGGAGATTGATAAGATTTGGGATAATAATGCTGACTTATATGGAAGAGTGCAGTGACCTACCACATTTATTATACAGTCTTAGAGATCCAACTTTCATGGATAGGGTTCTTAATGAAGTGTGTATTGGTACCTACCTCTCCACTGGTAGATGGCTGATCAAACAGCACAGCTCCGTTGACGGGGCTGAGGTAGAGCATATCGCCATGCTGCAGGCCCACATCGCGTAGGCGCCGCGACTTGCTGGACATGACCTCGTCGCGGCGCTGGCGGTCCTTGTGCAGCACGAAGGCGAACGAGCCCAGGTGCAGGCTGTCGTGCACGCGCTCGAACAGCTGCGCCGTTACGTCCGACTCTGACATCTCCACACGTGTCGTGCCCTCCGGTGATTGCACCCGAAGTATCTGCACACGTTACATTGAACTATCATAATAAAGGCGACCTATAGGTACTTACTTCGTTATCAAAAATGCTTAGTCATTGTTTGTATCTTCTCATCACTTACCAATATTTTGTTAATTTAGACTTGTAACTGTATGAATAATTAAGCCTAAGTTCTAACAGGAAAGAAACTTGCAAACATTTGAATTTGAAAAAGTTGACAAATGGATCAACAGAAAACTTGAATTTTCTGGACTGATTAAAAGAATTTTATAAATCCATTTTATTTGCATAATACTTTGCGACTGTGGTATTTATATAAGAGTATTGAATGTTGTTACCATTTTCTTTGATCCCGACATTTTCTTGATTTAAGTAAAATAATCGCAAAACACCAACAATCGACTGACATAACAATCTTGACTTGTTGACACTTTGACAGTAGATGACAAGAATGTTTCACTAACTATTTTCAATTATCAACTTTTTGGATTCTTCATCTCTTTCTTCAAAACTGCCGAAAGAGAGAAGGCCTTTTGCTGTAATGCTATACAGTAATGCTCGTGCTGCATCAGATAATGAAACAAACTCTTTCAGACGATGACACCAAATGACACAGTCATGACAATTGACTTTTTTTTTTTTTTTGAATGGACCAGATGCAGTTCAGCACACTAAAAAGGCTGGTTACTGCTCAACCGGATAAACAATTATTGACATCATAAATTATGTTCGGAATTTTTTATACAAGAAACTCTTTCGAGCCAGAGACAATACCTATATGACCCTTCTAAAGTATAGGAATAAAATCTTTGACCTTTACGTTCGTCAATGAAGAATGTTAACTAATTTTGATTATTAGCACTCCATATTCTCTGTCAAAAATAAAAAATACTAGTGAAAGAATTACTTCGATACGTCAATTAGTTTCCGATTTAGAAGTAAAACAAGTTGCAATTCCACGACGCGGGCTGCCGGTGACGGTGTGACGTCATTGTACAACACGCTCAGTCTGGCTCACTCAGTCCGCTCGCGGTCGCGCGCCTTTACCGTCGAAATTATACCTAAATACTTTTTAAAATGTCCAATCCAAATACTAGGAAATCATGTGTTGTGCCTAACTGTAAAAATACAACTACCAATTCGCCGGAAAAGTTGTTTTTTCTCCTCGCTTCGACGATGCAGTCACGTTAAAAATGCTATAGTATGTTTACAGCCATCTCTGCTGGCAGTACAATCTTCGCAGGTTACGTTTAAAACTTATTGATCCTTTTCATTGCATTCTAAACTGCAATGATAAGGTGTGGTACGTACGCGGTGTTCTGGCGTGATTCTACATTTAACCATACATACATCACCTACTCTTTTTACTTCAACATAACCAATAGAATCATCGCCATAGCTCTCTTGCCGATCTGAAATAAGTATCAAATAAAAATAAATGGCCTTATGTATTTTGTTAGTAAAAAAATTACAAATAAAAAAAAAAGGTTTAGTACATCTGTAACGTTCAATCCACTACATCTACATCCTAAGTACCTATCCTACTTCCTACTAATATTGTAAATACGAAAGTTTGTGATCTTTCACGCAAAAACTACTGAACGGATCTGGACAAAGTCTGGAATAACACGTAGGCTACTTTTATTCTATTCTATATTTTATATGGCAAGCAAAGCCGATGTCGACTATTCTGCCAATGTCTAAAGTAGATTGGAAGAGCAAGCGTGTATGATGTGAACGGTAGACAAAGAATACACGTTTCGATTGATTGGTACAGTTGAACTTTTGCTGGGTTAGTATGGGACTGAAACAAACAAAAAATAGAGATACATAAAAATTATAATAACATTGTTAAACAAAAAAAAAAAAATATATATATATACACTATATACACTATAATTATGCCACATCCACATAAAGGTCATCAACTCATAATTTGATACTATTGTGGCGGATGAATATCATCAGTGCCACAAGCAGTTCTGGAGAGGAATATGTTAAAAGGGAGGGAAAGTTAATCGGGAGAGGGATTTTAAATTTGGGGAGCCGGCCATATAGATCAAGTGAAGGGACATTGTTGCAGCATTCGAAAAATATATGATCCAAAGTGCCCTCTCCCATTCCGCACTCACAGAGAGAGGAATCGCGTATTCGTATTTTTTGCAGAAAAACGGGGGTACAGCAGAATCCTAAACGGACTCTACAAAGGACGGATATAACAGTTTTGGATACCTTTTTGAAACCAAAAAACCATGGTTTTGGATTTATCTTCGGTTGGACAGCATAGAAAAACTTGCCTTTCTTTTGGCTGGACGTGTTCCACTGTTCCTGCCATGAACTTTGGAGATCAAATTTTGGACGCGACAAGAGATCATAGCTTAGATGGGTATTATGAGACAAGTCAGCCGTTACCGACGAACAGGCGTCTTTAGCTAGAGCATCGGCACATTCGTTACCCTTGATGCCACAATGACTAGGTATCCAAACTAGCTGAACATCCTTTTGACTGTTGGCACAGGTTAGTAAGGAATGTTTTATTTTTAGAATTAAGGGACTGTGTAGTTTGGTTTTAAAAGGACTTTGGTTTAAAGCTTGCAGGCAACTAAGGGAATCCGTAAAAATGACAGCTTTCTCAATGTTAGTATGAGACTCTATGAAATGACAAGCTTCTAATATGGCCACACACTCACCAGTGAATACAGAAGACTCTTTGGGGCATTTGTACTGAAGTATTATCCTGGAGCTTTGGTAATAAACCGCGGCTCCGGTGTTACTATCATTATTTAATTTCGAAGCATCAGTAAAAAATAACTGGAAACCACTCCAACGTTCGCCCACGAACGCATTGAAGATCGAATTCGCCGAAGAGGATTTTTTGGAAATACCAATGTCGTAGAAGATTTTGGGGATAAAACATAGGCTTTTGTAAGGGAAGTTAAATAAGGGAAGTCTTGGGAGTTGGAAAATCGGACATTCTAAATTTTTAACTTTTCGAAATGCTTTAAGAACTAAAGGGATTTCTTTATTTTTCCAGTAATTTGAGCTTCTTTGTAAGGCGTCTAACTCGTTTAATCTGGCTATAATTGGATGGGATGATCTGGAAATTAATCGATGCAAAAAACGGGAGGCCAGGAATTGTCGTCTCAGGGCTAGGGGTGGTTCAGCACATTCGACCTGCAATGCGTTAACAGGAGAAGATTTCATGCAACCAGAGATGATCCGAAGACATTTGGACTGTATCCTATCCAGTCGTGTCAAGGCTCCTTTGTTGCAAGGAATTAGGTGGTATGTACCGTAGTCCAGAACGCTACGGACTAAGGCGTTGTAGACTAGTTTCATTGTGTAGGGGTGGGCACCCCACCAAACACCCGCAAGAACTTTTAAGACGGAAATGACTCTTTCACATTTTTGAACTAGAAAATTTATATGTGACTTACCTGATAATTTTGAGTCTAAAAAGACGCCTAAAAATTTAGCTTTCCTTACTAGGGGGATATTATTGCCTGAAATGCACACTGTGATTGGGGGAATCTGTCTTTTCCGAGAAAAAATTAATGCCGAACTTTTTGCTGCAGAGAGTGATAGACCATGGTTTAAAAGCCATTGGTTCAAAGAATCCAGAGAGAGGCAGAGAGATGAAGCGGCGTCAACGATGGAGGGATCTGTCACGTATAGAGCAATGTCATCGGCGTATTGTAAAATGTGACAGTTGTTATTTAAGCAGGACCCAATATCAGCCGTATACAAATTATATAATAATGGACTGAGGACGAAGCCTTGAGGAAGGCCCCTCCACGTCTGTCTTCTATCGAATTCCTCTCCCTGAACTCTGAGAACCATAGACCGAGATGAAAGGAGTCCACATATGCATTGTATCATCTTAGCCGGGAGACTCAGCTGGTGCAATTTTTGCCTGAGTACGGGAAGAAGTACGTTGTCGTATGCGGAGGAGATATCTAGGAAAGCGGCAACAATAGATTGGTTTTTGGAAAAGGCTATATGGATATCCGTAACTAAGACACCGACACTATCCATTGTACTAAGCCCCTTCCTAAAACCAAATTGGTGATTCGGCAATAAATCTCTCGATTCGACTATCCATTCGAGACGATTTTTAATAAGATGTTCTAGTATTTTGGATAAGACTGAGGATAAAGCAATTGGTCTAAAGCCATTCGGATCATCTGTATGTTTACCAGGTTTCAACAAAGGGATGATAATCTGTACCTTCCACTGGTCTGGAACCCATCCATGATAATAACAGAAATTTATAATATTCAGATAGTATGTTTTAGCCTTGATGTTGCAATGAGATATAAAAGAATATGGTACACCGTCGATACCAGGAGCTGAGTCCCGGACATGTTGGAGTACCGCATTCAGTTCATCTAAAGTAAACGGAGCATCATAGGGATCTTCTGATGGATTAAGTATAGGGATATTTACAAATTCAGAAAAGGATGGGACAGATGGTGGTGCTATTTTGTCAAAAAAAAGTTCAGCTGTTTCCCTAGTCATTGGTGAAGTGATTGAGGGGGAACATCCATGTCTGAATCTATTTATGTGTTTCCAAACAGCTGAGATTGGAGTAGTGGGGGATAAGGTGGAGCAGAATTTGACCCAGCCAGAACGCTTCTTTTTACGAAGGAGTCGTTTGGTTCTGGCATTACACTGGAGATAAGCCATGAGATTTGCGGTGCTCATATACACATTGTAGACCGTCTCTGCATCATTTCTTTCTCGAACTGCCGCAGTGCATTCTGAATCCCACCACGGAGGTGAGGGGATTTTGTTTCTGGCACTGTTTTTAAGTGGAAAGGTTGAATCGGCACTCGAGGTAATGGCTGCAACAAAACCGTCATAGCACATTTTGGCATGGTAGTGACTAGAAGGTACTGGCAAAGATGAATTTAGATCTGGAAGGTCAGCAATTTTATCCTCCAATACTGATGCAAACTTAGCCCAATCAGGTTTGGACAGGTTATATTTCAATAGTGGAGGAGAAGTTTTTTCTAAATAGGTTCTGTTAATAAGAGATGTGACTATAGGGTAATGGTCACTACCATGCGACAGAGTTGTGCATTCCCACAGAGCAGATGCTGCTAATTCGACTGAACAGAATGTAAGGTCCACGCAGCTTTTTTGCTGTCCAGGAAGTGATCTACGGGTTGGGCAGCCATTGTTTAGGATACAAAGATCTAAGTCATCCAACATGTCCATCAGTGCTACACCAAAGGCATCACAGCGTTCAGAACCCCATCTATAGTGGTGGCAGTTGAAATCGCCCATAACTAAGAGAGGCCCGTGGGTGTTGGTAAAAATGTCTTTCAAAATACTTAAAAAATTAGGGTTGGGGTGAGCAATGTATATGGAAAAAATTGTGATACCTTCAACCCTTCCTGCTGCAATACTCAAATTACCCTCAAGAGACGGGAGAGATAGGGGGGAAAATGGGACCCGATTGTTTATGAAGAGCGCTGACCCTCCATACCCATCGGATCTATCACACCTGAGGATATTAAAATGTGGCATACGGAAACTAAGACTCGGTGTGAGCCAAGTCTCAGCTATAGAGCAAGCCAAAGGCTTGTATTTATTTAGAAGAAATATGAGGTCGTGCTTTTTATGCCACACGCTCCTCACATTCCACTGGAGGAATATTAGGCGGGACGCCATTTTTAAGTTGTAAAAGAAGAGAAATAAGTTGATCGGCAACGTTGGACGGTGATTGGGAAGTATTAGAAGTAGAAAGAATTGTTGGTATAAGTTTAATTAAAAGTTCAATAAGAGAAGTAATATTGATAGAGGGGACAGTGTTATTATTTAGGGCACAGCCATTAGGCTGTGATGGTTGGGGAGTACTAATGATTTGTTGGTGAGCAGCTTTGTCATAAGACGGGGAAAGGGGGGCATGAGTTTTAGGAGGAAGAATAATAGTTTTTCTATAAGATGTTGGAGTTTTAGCAACATTCGCATAATTCCTAGTAGCTACTGGGACTACTTTGCTAGCGTCTACATATGATATATTTTTCTCTGCCATGACAGTCTTAATGGCTTTTTGTCTACCATGCTCGGGGCATGACCTGCTATTAGCGAAGTGATTCCCCGAACAGAGCACACAAAAGGCCTCGCCCTCGGAGATGTTGCAGCCATCGCCGGGATGATCGTGGCCACATTTACTGCATCGTGGTTTAGATCTACATAGATTTGCAACGTGTCCAAATCTACAACATTTCCGGCATTGAATGGTTGGGTAAATGTATTGTTCCACAGGAAGGGATGTGTAGCAGCAAAATACCCTCTTGGGTAATACTTGACCATCAAATGTTATGACACAGGTTTCCGTGGGTTTCCATTCTGTTATACCGTCCCTATGTACTTTCCTATTGATCCGACGAACTTTTAGTATTTGACCGCATCCTGAAGGCACAGCCAAATATGTGATGGCTTCATCATCTGTGATGTCTGAGGGAACCCCGGTGACGACACCCATCCTTGTAATATTATATGTGGGGATCGATGCTGTGTAACCATGTTTGGATAACAGACTGTTAACTAAAAAGGAGTTAGCATCCTGAGGGGATGTAAACTCCACGGATACGCGATTCCTTCCGACTCTCTTGACTCCATCACGAAGCACATTCGCAATGTTATTAAACAAAAGGAATTTGCCGAAGTTGACGGGGTGAAGAGTGGTGCCTGCACTTTGTTGTGTTTCTATACGGGAAACATGAACAATAAATGGGGCCTTGTCTGTGGCTGAGTACCTTACTCGACCTATTTGACTCCTGGGTTGTTTGCTTGGAGGTTTAGGGGTGCTAGATTCCTCGTAACCGGGGCGTTTACGTGTGTTTTGGGTGGAAGGTGACAATTCCATCTCTGTGACACTGCACACTACTTCAGCGAACTGTGATAGTGGGTTCGGAGACGGAACAAAGGGAGTTGAGGAGGCTGGGATGTCGGGAGGATCAGGATCGGGAGGTTTATTTGTATCCATTTTTAATAAGTCTACTTAAAACAGCACTCACAATACAAACCTGGCGACGAACACAAGGACAACACACTTAAAAACAATAGCAAGTTCGAAAGGTAACAACAATCACACAAAAAATCTAAAAAAAAACTCGAAACACACGTGCTAACCAAAACACCTGTGGCGAGAATCCAATAACCCCAATTTATTTCTAGGCTACTTTTAATCCTGGGAAAATGTACAGTTCCCGAGGGAAACGGGGGCGAAGCTGCTGGCGGAAGCTAGTTTGCAATAAATCAATGTATATTCATTTAAATTTACTAAGAAGAGCGGAACCTACCTTTATATACATACGTACCTACCTGTAGCTACAAAACTGTAATACATATTTGTTGTCTTTAAAATTTAATGGTAGGTAGGTACTTCTACTATTTGAGTTGCATTCTTCCAGTACGATATTAGTTGGGTATTTTGTTTTGATAAAACAATTTAGAACAGATAAACTATTAAGCTTAAGTAGTAGCAAGGAAAGTTTACTTAGGTAGGTATTTTTGCAACAACAAACAACAATAAATTTTTATTCATTTTTATTCCTCGAATTTCGGCGGCAACGGAATCACTATTTGTTGATAAATAATGCGCAACCATTAATCCATCTATTTTAGGTAGATTATCCGATTGCCCTTTTCCGAATCTTTCATCCATTTATTAATCGAATAATATTTACTATTATTAGACTATTAACGTAATACGCGGACGAAAACACAACAAAATACTGCGTAAGCTATTACACCCACTATAACCGCTGGCCACTGCATAAGCGCTTATTACACTATACAATTTGTAGGAAGCCAATTTAGGAAACAGGATAGTGTAATTGCAGTTAGGACGGTTAAGCGCTTATTACACTACCAGGGGCGTAGCTACCGCCGTATCAGCCGTATCAATTATACGGGGCCCCCAGGCTACAGGGGCCCCGAATGTGTGTATGCAAAAATTCCTAAAATATTATCCATTATATTTTATTTCAGGTATAGATTATTATTAACATTTTTTTATATGACAGCTGTTCCAAAAGTTTAGTTTAAAAATCACAATACACCGAATTAATATATAATTAGATTAGTTAAAAAAATACGAAAGTTACTCTTTAATTTTAACCAATTTTATTTTCAAAATTTGTTTTCAAATCAATATTGTATTTTTTTAAATTCAATTTGAGCTTTTTTCGTTTCTTTTATAAAAACTTTATACTGTTGGGGGGCCCCTCAACACATTTTGATACAGGGCCCTTCAAAGGCATGCTACGCCACTGTACACTACACAATTTTTAGGAAGCCAATCTAGGAAACAGGATAGTGTAATTGCAGTTAGGACGGTTAGTGACCGATTTAGAGAGATTGGAAGGCCCCGATCGCCCGCCTTCCTAAATTGCTTCCGATTTAGGATAGTGTAATCGCTTCCCTCCGATTTAGAGCGACCAGTCAGCGCCCGCGCTTCGTTCAGGAAGGACGTGTAGCACGATAACTGCTAGAGAAATGTATCGAGAAATTACCAATTCGGTGGCGGCGGCATTGTCTGCTGAAAAAGAAGTAGAAATGCCCTATCTATAAAATAAAGCTGACTTAAATTATTTTAATAAATCTTTGCATGATGAGGTATTTAATTTAAAGTATTGATAGCTTTTAGTGTAATAATGGCAAATGATAAACACCGACTTGGTAATTAATCACATTTATTAGAGGTTCACATTTCTTACAATGGCAGGAGCACGGAAGCATCTCGGAAAGGGAAGAGAACAGTGTTACCATGACATAGATAATAAATGATATTTATTAACTTGGATACAAGTCTATTTATCCTTAACACCCCCTCTCAATATTCAATTTCACAATTTAATATTGCCTTATACAAACAAACTTACTTTAACTTAAGATATAACATACATATATTGCAACCGTTAACTTATACACTTGTTAAATATTCAAAACGTTTTTTTTACATAATATAAACTTTACCACTTAACTTATTGCTTACACATTTACATTTGCTTTGTAAAATGAAATTATTTATAGAATATACTCTAAACACTAACAATTACACTACCTTGTTACATTTCAATCTTGAGTTTATGCATAAAATAATTGTGCTTCACTGATGAAAGCGCCTTAGTAAAAATATCTGCAACATTCTCATTAGATGGTACATATGAAATAGAGAACATGTTTTTATTAATGCAGTCTTTTATAAAGTGAAATTTTATATCAATATGTTTAGTTCTTTTACTGTTTTCATTACATTGAATCATTTGAATTGCACTTTGATTGTCTATCAGAAGTTGTGTATCTGAGTTGCAATTAAAATTTCTAAGTATACCTTTTAAATACAGTAGTTCAGAAGACACCATTGCAGCTGCTATATACTCTGCCTCTGCTGACGATAAAGATACTGTCTGTTGTTTCTTTGAGAACCATGATACTAAATTATTATTATGATAGATAGCACAGCCACTTACACTCTTCCTGTCTTCTTTGTCACTCGCCCAATCTGCATCAGTGTAGGCTACTAGAGATGTCTGATTGTTTTCTGACTTTGTATATGTTAAATACTTACTTGATGTTTGTTTGAGATACCTGAGTACTCTCTTTGCTGCGATCCACAAGGTTTTAGTTGGCTTGTCTAGATACTTACTTAGATATGATGTAGTAAAAGTAATGTCTGGTCTCGAAGTAGTAGAAATATATGTTAAACATCCTATTAACTCACGATATGGTACATTTGTAATAATTTCTTCATCCATTATTGGTATGGAATTTTCCATAGGTGTTTGTACTCCTTTACAATCTTGCATGCCAAATTTTTGTAGTACTTTTTCTATTAATTTTCTTTGACTTATCTGAAGTTTTCCTTTCTCTCTAATAATTTCCATTCCAAGATATTCTTTTATTTCTCCTAAATCTCTTACTTTAAATTCTTCTTTTAATTTTTCAATTATTGTGTTTATCTCTTTATTCTCTCCTAATATTATAATATCATCAACCCATATTAACAATAAAGTTTGGTCTTTCATATATAAACAAAAATCATATTTAGATTGACTAAATCCTTGTGCGGTCATATAGTTATTGAATCTCTCATTCCAACATTTTGGGGCTTCTCGTAGTCCATACAGAGCTTTGTTGAGTTTTAACACTTTTCCTTCTTTAACATATACTCCTTCTGGTGGTTTTATATATACATCATCATTTAATTGTCCATTTAAAAAGGCAGTAGGCACATCTAATTGTTTTATTGGTAAATTTTTATTTACTGCAAAACTAAACATAATTCGGATTGTAGACATTCTTGCAACAGGTGAATATACATTATATGTGCTGTTTATTTGGAAACCTTTAGCCACTAATCTGGCCTTTTTCTTGCCATCTTGTTTTGTCCTGAAAACCCATCTTGTGTCAATAGCTTTTTCACCATGAGGTAGATTCATTTCTGTCCATGTGTTCAATTCCTCCAGTGATTTAATCTCTACTTCTATTGCTTGCTTCCATTCCTCTCCTTTATTTATAGCTTCTTTGTATGTAGATGGATCAGAGTCGACTAGTAAGCAGTATGCTATATAAGATATATCTTCTTCTTCTAGGTTATAATCTTGTAGATAGTGTGGTAATCTCTTATTCCTTTCAGATTTTCTTGAACTTGGTTGTTCATTTGTATCACTTATGTTATCATGCGTTTGCTCCACTCTATTATTTTCCATCTCTATTTCTTCACTTATTAGTTCCTTATTATTTTCCGGTATTTGTACTTCTATATTCCTATCCATGTTTCTTTCTTGACCTTCTTTTTCATTATGATCATCATCTTCATACTCATAATATGTATCCTCTTTTCTCTCTTTGTAGTATACATCATCTTCATTCATTCTTACATCACGTGATACTAATACATTGTTAGTTGCAGGATTCCACAGACGATACCCATTAGGGGAATAACCTACCATATACATTTCTTTTGCTCTTGGGTCAAGTTTACTTTCCCTTGGCATTGTAACTACCCAAGACTTGCTGCCAAATGCTCTTAATCTAGATATATCATTTTTACCATACATAATTTCTGCAGGCGTTTTGAAGTTGATTACAGATGATGGACAACGGTTAAGCTGGTAAGTAGAACATGCTATAGCTTCACACCATAAATGTTTTGGAAGTCCAGTTTCTAATAAAAGTGTGCGAGCTCTGTTATATAGAGTACGGTTCATACGTTCTGATACTCCATTCTGCTGGGGGGAGTAAGATTGAGTAAATTGCATTATTATGCCTTTTTGCTTACAAAAATCTTCCAATATTCTGTTTTTAAATTCACGACCATTATCACAACGGATATTTTTAATTTTCATGTTCTGCTGTGTTTCAAATTTTCTAATATAATTTATAACGTTTAAAGTAGCTTCACCCTTATTTTTCAACATAAATACTTCACAGAAATGAGAATAATCATCTATAATTACTTGGTAATATAACTCACCATTTATTCCAGGTATTTGACAGGGTCCAGCAATATCAGTATGAATTAACTCACCTATACGAGTTGATCTGGGTCTGGTAACGGTAACAAAGGGTAATCTAGTAGATTTACCTAACATACAAGGTGTACATGGGGTGTTACTGGCTGGTAATCCCATCCTGCGTAAACTTCTTCTATTTAAATGACCAAGTCTACGATGCCACAAATCTTTTGAACATAAAGCGCTGTTACAAAAAGTGTTGAAAGATATCTTTAGTTTTAATTTGAATAATTTACCTTCAAGCATACCTTTTATATAATCATTTCCAATTTGCTTCTGTATAATAACATAATTTTTATAAAATTTCACTACATGACTTTTGTCTACCAATTGTTTTACTGACAATAAATTAAAACTTAACTTTTGGACAATTAATGCTTCTAAGGTGATTTCAGACTTGCCATAAGACATTTTAATAGAACCTTTCTTTTCAGCTAAAATATAGTCACCATTAGCTATATATATTTTCATAGGAAACTGAAGTTTCTGAATGTTATACATATATTTTGCATAGTTCTCATTAATTAAATGGTCTGTACATCCAGAGTCTATTATCCATTCAATTGAATCATTATTAACATTTGACTTGACATACTGACAATTTTCACTAACATTTTTATTGGTATTAAGGGAAATAAATGTGAATGGGCTTCCACTTACACACATAGCCGAATTTTTTTCTGACTTTTCTTGTTTACCATGCTGCTGAAAATGTTTACCTTGGTATCCTCGGTACCCTCTTGCTCTTGCTCTTCCTCTCTGATAACCTCGACTTGACCGGCAATATTTTGCAATGTGTCCTGGTTTATTGCATATATAACATGTGTAGAAAGCTGTTTCACTGTTACTTGTACTTGTATTTTTCTCACTTATCTTTAACTCTTCATCTAGGAGACGCTGTTTCACAAAGTCTAACTTTATATCTGTATTTATCCCCGACATGTCACTATTACATTCTATTGCTGTAATTACTGTATCATACTTAGAATCAAGGCCTGTAAGTAAGCACGCTATTTTATCTCTGTCGGTAAGCTTTTCCTGGTTACATTCTAGTTCTCTTACTATGCATTCAAATTTTTCAAAGTAGTCCTCCAATTTTTCTTGAGGCGATTGTTTTAAGTTCAATAGTTTTCGCCTTAGATGTATGATAGATATAATGCTTTTTCTCTCAAACATATTTTTAAGTTCATCGATCATATTCTTCGCAGTTTCGCATTGTTTTACCACGTTAAGATATTTGTCCGGAATGCATTGAACTATAATGCTTTTAGCTTTTGCGTTCGCTTTTAAGTAATCTTCATTTTTGTCGTCTACTTTAAACTTTGAATCCTCCTCTTTTAAAATGTATAGTAACTGTTTCTCATCTAATATACATTGCACTCTGAAAATCCAGTTATTGAAATTGTCCGGCTTAAGTTGCGGAAATCTCTCTGCTTTGTCGGTCGCCATTTTTACTTGCAAATTCAGGGCGTACGTACCTTTTTACTTATTACTTTTCTCCGTCTAATATCTTTTATTCATTCTTGAATATAGCCCTGGGCCCATAACCTTTTAGTGTAATAATGGCAAATGATAAACACCGACTTGGTAATTAATCACATTTATTAGAGGTTCACATTTCTTACAATGGCAGGAGCACGGAAGCATCTCGGAAAGGGAAGAGAACAGTGTTACCATGACATAGATAATAAATGATATTTATTAACTTGGATACAAGTCTATTTATCCTTAACAATAGCAATATTTTTTATTTAATTTTTGGTTTTTATGACCTGGTCAAGCAATATTTAAAAAATGCGACTATTAAGTAAGACTGTTGATAAAATATCGATATATCGAACTATCGATATTATTACTTAGAAATAGCGATATTTATTACTAATACTTTTTTGTATGATGTATCGACATTCGATATTGTTTTATTTTTTCTCGCCACAATTATTCAAATTACAATATCATCATAAACTTAATGTACCTACTGTATTTACACTATATTATGTTTTTTCTATTTTAGTTTATTTTCTAAAATGAAATGTAATTTTCTAAGTAAGTATAAAAAAATACTAAACCAAATAGTACTATCTACTCCATCTACCTTACCCACTGTTGTTATTAGTTCACTCTCTGCGTTAACAGCTTTAGCATCTCTAGTTCTACGTTTAAATTATTTTTGAGTGGACATACGATTGTTCTGTTAAAACAAAGCCACTGAAATTAAATCGAAAAAAATATCGATATATCGAAATAACGATATTTTTTTTCTGCATATCAAACTCCGATGTTAATGTATTTCAAAATATCGATGTATCGAGAATCCGATATTTAAAAAAATATCAACAGTCC
This sequence comes from Hecatera dysodea, assembly GCA_905332915.2. Taxonomy (NCBI): domain Eukaryota; kingdom Metazoa; phylum Arthropoda; class Insecta; order Lepidoptera; family Noctuidae; genus Hecatera; species Hecatera dysodea. Next base: position 22,330,588 of record HG995295.1, on the reverse strand, counting down.
TACTATTACAATGGAAAACAAATTGAATCCATAGTGGCGAAGTTTATCCTTGCCCCTTCTTTTGTTTCTATAAAATTTACGTCAGCAGTTTCAAAATTATAAACGTAATAAAGCTTTTGTTACGTAAATACCTGTTTTTATTTTTATTTACGCCTCATTCATATCTAATTTATAAAAAAAAAACAATATTTTTGATATATCGATATAATATCGATGCCACTATGCCATGCCTTACATCGATAATAACACCTATATTTTCTTCAACGCCCATCACTATCTGTCCTAGTTAGGATACGATTTATCGTGTAGTGTGAATTGTGATCGCTAGCTTCCTACTTCCTAACTAGAGTGTACCTAAATTGGCTTCCTACAAATTGTATAGTGTAATAAGCGCTATATACGAAGCGGGCCGCGGCCCGCGAGGCGCGTTGTAACATGACGTCATAGGCGTCACGTGACTGTAAGCGGGTCTCGATATTTTTCGAAACTTTGAATGCCTAGAAAATCAAAACTACTAGGTATTTTTTACTACAACAAAAACTAGTGTATTTGTATACATACAGGCTTTACTGAGACAAAATTTCACGCGATTTGGCATACCTAGTAACATTCTTCATTTATATAGGGTGAGCGTAGCGCCGTACATATAGATGAATATAGTGTATGCGCCGTAGCAGTATGATATTGGATTTTTCTGATGAATATAATACCTGACCTCTCTAAAATGGGGCTTATACTTGCTCAGTTACACATTATAGAAGTTACTATCGTTGGTTGCACATTGCACATTTTTTTTTAATTTACGAAAATTAATAAAAATAAAATGTGCAAAAAAAAATTTTCTGCTTGGAGCACTTTTTTCGAGTCATGTCATGCTGATACCTGTAACCTGATACTGCGCATTTGCGCAATCACATTAACGGATTAACCAGCACCTGCGTGTGTGACCGGCACAAGGATCCGAGTACGACAACGACTGTCAAAGTCAAATCTTTCTTATCAATTTTAATTTTGGCAAGTGAAATGTGGGATTTTGCTAGTGTCTTGGTGAGACTAAGGACGCCATTTTTAACTTCACAGTTTGTTTGGCTTTCTATATCGGTTTTTGCTGTCGAATCTATCGTTGTGTCTTATTTGGTGCAGGAATCTACTTATAAAGTTAGTATATAAAGTTTTCTAGGCACTCATTTCTTAGGAAATGAGTGCAGAAGAACCCCCTGACGGGGGTGGAGGAACTCCTTCAGATATCGAGTTTTTGGAGTGCTCGCAATACTCAGATGATGGTTGCGTAAGGTCTGACATTAGAAAGCGCCACGCAGGATCTGAGACCTTTGTTGATGCTAAAAGGAACAAGCCGCCGTCTGACTCTATTCAATCGGTTTACACCATTCCAGGTTTTGAGAGCGACTCCAAAGTTCTTTATAGTGAGCGCGACAGAGCTCCCTTCACTGTTTTTGTTTCTAGGATGGAATCGGACCCTAGGCAAGGTCTAACACTAAATTCTCTGAGGTTTGCACAGTTTATTCATAGTAAAGGGTTTAAGGGTGTTGTTCAGGGCAGTATCAAGTCTATGGGCCGTAACAGGATGTCAGTTGATTTTAATTCATTTAATGACGACAATCAATTTGTAAACAATCCTATTCTGTTAGATAACAAATATTTGGCGACTATTCCACGCTTCCATGTAACTCGCATGGGTGTCGTTCGGGATGTTCCCACTGACTGGACCCTCGAGGAGTTGGTTCTAGGCATAGAGACCCCTCGTAATTGTGGGGAAGTTATTAAAGCTAGGAGGCTCAATTTTAAAATTCGAAAAGAGGATTCCGTCTCTTGGTCTCCTTCAACGACGGTAGTGCTAACTTTCTCCGGTCAAATGCTCCCAGAAAAAGTATTCTGTTATAATGCTTCCCTTCCTGTTTCTGTGTACCACCTTCCCACTATCCAATGTCGTAACTGTCTTCGTTTCGGCCATATAAGCTCTCATTGTAGATCCAAGCCCCGATGCTACCGATGCGCTCAACCACATCTTGGTGACAGCTGCAATGTCCCAGATTCTCTAGTCACATGTTTATTGTGTTTTGGGGGAAGCCATAAGGCTACTGACGAGAAGTGCCCTGAACACTCAAGACAGAAATCGATTAAAATGGTAATGTCACAAGAAAACCTAAGCTACCGTGAAGCTTCAGCTAGGTTCCCCCGCCCTAAACAGCTATACTCTAATGTAACTGCAGGTCCCTCCATTATGAAACCATCTCAATCTTCATCCCATGATCCTATTCTCCCAGCTTCTTTTAATAGTCCTATGTCCTCTATGTATTCAACCCCAGTTAAGAATTCTTACACCAAAACTGTTTATCGATCCCCAAGACCTAAACCGGAATTGGGCAAGTCTTATGATGCCCAAGCCCATAGGTCAATAGTTAACTCCCCTTCCTCTTCTCAACCTAATGGCTGTGCTCTGAATTCCCCTTATGTGGAATCCACACCCCTTCCTACCCCTAATGACAACTTGATAGAGCTCCTGGCATGCTCCCTCATTAACATGCTATCTAAATTTAGTGACGCAATACCGAACAATGTCGTAATTTTAGTTCAACAACTCTTGGAATCCTGGACTCGCCAAAATGGATACAATCCTTCAGTGGAACTGTAGATCAATTCGCAGGAAAAAGCATGAACTGACCTATCTTATTAACCGTTACTCTCCCGTCGTCTTTGCAGTGTCGGAGACGTGGCTCAGGCCCGAAGCTCTTTTTAGGGTTCCTGGCTTTTCATGTCTTCGGGACGATAGAGAGGACGGATGGGCAGGCTGCGCCCTATTGGTAAATAGATCTATTATTTTCTCCGAAATTTCTCTTCCTCGCCATGATCCTGGGCTACATGTGGTAGCTGTTAGAGCCATGGGCATATCCTATGTATCTGCTTACATTCCTTATCCCAATGCTGATCTTTTGTCTGAATTCAACTCTATCCTTTCTTCTATCCCATGCCCCTTGATTGTGCTTGGTGATTTCAACTGCCGACACACCCTTTGGGGCTCTCACTGTAATGACCCGTCCTCGAGCTTCTTGTTAGATCTTTTAGATGATCGCAACCTTTGCGTCCTTAATGATGGATCTGCTACCCGTAGGGTTTCTCCTACCCAAAACATTAGTGTTCCCGACCTTACTTTCGCTTCCCCTTCCCTAGTCTCAACCCTCTCTTGGTCTGTTCTTCCGAATTCTTTCGGGAGTGATCACTTTCCTATATTAATTTCTTTTCCAAGTAATCATCCTCGTATTCCTCCCCTTCAACCCCTACAAAAATATCTTCTTTCACAAGCTGACTGGTCAAATTTTTCCTCCCAATTGGATTCAGAACTTCAAACCATTCCCCCAATTAACTCTTCAAATTCCCTTTCCGTTTACAATGAGTTCGTTGATTGCTTATTAAGAGCGGCTGATTCTTCTATCCCCTTGAAAAACTCTGCCCGTCACTTTATTCCTTCCCCCCCTTGGTGGGATGCTGAATGCACTGATGGCATTCGTAAACGTAAAGAAGCTGAAAATATCTTCTCCTCTAGTTTAGATATGTCAGATTTCTTATATTTTAAAAGGACTTCTGCTAGTGTCTGTAGGTTATTGGCAAAAAAGAAAAGATCTGGCTGGCTCAAGTTTTGCGAGTCACTGTCTCCACGTTCTCCAGTATCCTTCGTTTGGAAAAAAATTAAATCATATCGCAGAGCATGTGACAATCAGTCTCCCGCAGTCTCAACTAATGACCCTAGTTCTTGGTTAGAAGACTTTATAACTAGGTTAGCTCCTCCCTTTGTTCCTAGTTTTGAATGCCTTCCCACTATAGACTCCTCTTCTGCTTCTTATGATAGGTTTGATGAACTATTTTCGTTTTCAGAATTATTATGTGCCTTGGATCATCTTCATGATACTGCTCCTGGTATTGATGGAATACCATACTCCTTTATCTCCAAATCCTCTTCAAACTGTAAGTTATTCTTTCTCAACCTTATCAATTCCTTCTTCGCCTCTGGCCTAGTTCCAGAGTCTTGGAAATCCCAAATTATTATCCCCATTCTGAAACCTGGGAAAGATCCAAAAGATTCTTCTTCCTATCGTCCTATAGCCCTATCTTCTGTCTTGGCTAAAATCATGGAAAATCTCATCAAGAACCGGCTTGAATGGATTTTAGAATCTCAAGGCATCTTAGCCAAGTCTCAGTTCGGCTTTCGTAGAGGCATGGGCACTTTAGATAGCCTCAGTATTTTCCTATCCGATGTCCGCATTGCTTTCTCGAACAATGAAAGCGTTCTTGGTGTTTTTCTAGACAAAGCCTCAGCTTATGATAATGTCCAACTTCCTATACTTAGGCAAAAGTTGCTTCAGCTGAGTATCCCTGTGAGGATGGTCAACATCATTTGTAACCTTCTTATGTCCCGCTCCATCTATGTTCGTCATCAAAACACACTTTCTTCATCGCGTCTTGTGTGGAAGGGTCTTCCTCAAGGGTCGGTCTTAAGCCCTATGCTTTATAATTTATACACATACGATTTGGAGTCATCAGTGAACTGTTTCTGCAAAGTTTTACAATACGCTGACGACATTGCACTTTACTTTAATTCAGCTTCCCTCTCAGATGCCTCTTTTCGCTTAAACTCTGCCCTTCATTACTTAAATCAGTGGCTGATCGATCACGGCCTAAATCTGTCTGTACCCAAGTGCAGTGCAGTTATTTTTTCTCGCAAACGTAATATCCCCCCTATAAACCTATTTATTGAAAATGAACCCATTCGTATACTTGATAAAGTTAAATTTCTTGGCCTTATTCTTGACTCCAAATTATCTGGACTTTATCATTTGGATTACATTTCTAAGAAATGTGAAAAAGGTGTCAATATACTTCGTGCCCTTTCTGGAGTTCGCTGGGGAGCCCATATCACTACCCAGAAAATTCTCTACAATGCCATAGTTCGTAGCCATTTTGACTATGGAAGTTTTCTTATAGAACCTTGCAACAAAATAGCCCTTGCTAAATTGGAAAAGATCCAGTCAAAATGCTTGCGTATCATCACGGGCGCTATGAAATGCTCTCCTATTAATGCTCTTCAGGTAGAATGTCTGGAGCCCCCCCTTCACTTACGTAGACAGTATCTCTGTGATAGATTTTTTTATAAAGTCATTCAGATTAAATCTCATCCCCTTCTTCCTCTTCTTCGTTCTCTTCATCAGTTAATACCAACGTCCAGCTATTGGACCCACAAAAATCCTCCCCTCCTCGTTAATAGCTTCAGTAAATTTAATAATATGCACATTTCTTTAGTCCAGTCAAATTTGAACCCCTTATTTGAGGTAAATTTTAACTCCTTACTCTTCCAACCTAAAATTATATTTAATTTTGGTATCTCGAAACATGACCCTGCTGCTAATGATAGCTTCAAAAAGATTTTATCTGAGGACTGGCAGGACTGGCTCACAATATATACAGATGCCTCGAAGCTGTCAGTTAATAGCAATGTCGGATCTGCTGTGTGGATCCCAAAATTCCAAATAATCCTGAATTTTCGCAGTTCTCCATATGGCTCCATTTATACTGGGGAAGGAATAGCCCTTTTGGAAGCGGTATCTTATATTGAATCGCATGGTCTAAACAAATCCATAATTTTCTCGGATTCCCTTAGCTGCCTACAAGACCTAGTTAAATCGCCTTTTCGATCTCGTCACAATTGTCCCCTTATTTTACAGATCAAACAAATCCTCTTTAGATGTCACTGTTTAGGCATAGACGTTGTTTTGGCTTGGATCCCTAGCCACTCTGGTATTGTTGGTAACGAGAGTGCAGATTCGATCGCCAAGTCGGCTACTCGGATTGGTACCGAATCACATTCATCCTGCTATCCCCGAGATTTGCGCTGTCTTGTTAAACCCGAGATGATGAACTGCTGGAATTCACATTGGCAAAAGACCCGTTTATTGAAGGGAAAATTTTATGGCTCCATTCAACCATTTATCCCTACTAAATGCTGGTTCAGTAAATTTAAATTTTCAAATAAACTGGCTACCTCAGTTATAATTAGACTTCGCCTTGGGTTTGTTTGCACTCCAGTTTTTTTGAAGAAAATCCACGTGAGAGACAATTCTTTATGTGAATGTGGTCTAGAGGAAGGTACTCTGGAGCATATGTTTTTTTCTTGCCCACGTTTAATAATTCCCCTTTATGATTTACTCCCTTCTGATACTCCTCGCCCAGTTAACATTCCTTTCCTTTTATCTTTAGCCCATTCCCCCGCAGTTAAAATCCTTTATAAATTTATTAATATTAATAAAATCCAGTTATAACTAATATTATTTGTTACTTTTTTTTTTTTTTGCTTACTTACCTTCGTGTCTTAACACTAATAAGTGCTGTTATCTTTACAATCCTAAAACTTTTTGTTCTTTTGAACCTCGATTCACAACAAAAACTGACTCAAATTCACTATCGAGAACCGATCATTAGTTCCTCTCCAAACCTTGACATTGGCAAAATCATCGTTAGTTAAACGATGGAGCCACAACACAAAAAAAAAAAAAAAAAAAAGTGAAATGTGAAAATTGTGAAAAACAATGCAACCTGGAAACTGTCAGTGAACCTGTGCAGTGAACTCAATTTTTTAAAACAATTCCGGCTTTTTAGTGATATAAATATCTATCGTTCCTCAAAACCTTTACCTCCAGGCTCACATGGGAAGTGTAGTGTAGATTATAAAGCAGAGAGTGAACAGTCGGCCAAAGAAACAGAAATAACAATGGAATAACTATAATTAGGTAGTCGGATAATTATGAATAATTTAGTATAATCGACATACATTCCATCTTCAGAAACGGTGAGTTTAAGAAACTTTATATTATTTGTAATCCAAACTCATAGTAAGTATATTGTTTTGTGCTTTTGAAGTGATGAGCTGAGCGAGTAGACCTACTACGACACATAGCGTGTGACGGTTCTGTTTACACTACACGGAATTGACGCAATAGTCCGCGAAATCTGCACCTACCTGTAGACGATTCGTGTAGGAATGTCGTGTAGTATGATTGTGTTGGCGGTGTGTTATTTATAAATTATATTTCTGGTGTGGGTTAGTCCATGGTTAGTCGCAAGTCGCTGCAAGTCGTGAGCAGTCGATCGTACGTCCTGCGCCCGAGCAGTGAGTGGAGTGTCGCCTGCAGGCGCTGCACCGTGGTACGCGACTGTACCGCCTGTCACTGTACACAGCTACACTTACCTTTTCTTACACCTACAAATTCAATGTATGTATTGCTAAGACTTCTGCTTAAATTAAGTTACAGTTGTAAACCAGCAGCAACTGATTTCTGGTACACAATGCATACTGTATCAATCACGGAATTTGAGCTATGATAAAAAGTCTGTTAGGTATGTACTATTAAAATTAAATATCACCAGCTGATTATATTTAATTAATTGACCGTCCACAATTTTTGTTATAGAAGTTTACAAAAGGCTTAGACTTGAGACAATGTTTAGTTCAAATAAGTGCAAGTGTTCAAATTAGGAATAAGTGATGAGTGTAGAATTTTATTATGTAGTGTGAAATTATATTGTTTGAAGTGAGCTGGTGGCACCCACACCGTTTGCACCATGGCTGAGCAGGGTACCTCCGTGGAGCTGTACATCTATGACCTCACTAATGGACTGGCTTCCTTGCTCTCACCCTCTATACTAGGTAAGCACTCATATTTATTTAACTTTATGTACCGCAGACTTAATTCAACAAGGCATTCTCTACGAGTTCTATAACTAGTATACTTGGTGCATCATTCTCACATATATGAAGTACTTTTTGTATATCTAATATTGTTAAACATTTATTTGAAAACAGTAACTATGGAGTTTCTTGTCCGTTCTTCTACATAAGAATCTACCTTTGCTAATGGATGCTAGTCACTTTATTATGATAACTTTTAATGATGACGTTCAAAAGTGCCATTTAATTACCTAATTGAAATAAACATTTTGAATTTCATTATTTGAAGAGTTCTTTCTGCCATTGCATTTCTCCTAAGTTCTTGATCAGACCAAATTGGAAAAAACTTTTTTTTACAAAAAAAAAGTAAACAACCGACTTCTAAACAAAAAAAAAACAAAGTAACTTTAGTTTCGGAACTCGGTGTTTTGGGTTCTTTCTTCGTTTTTTGAACAACGGCTTCCGAAATTAAAGTTATTTTATACTTTTTGTGATTCTTTTAGAAGTTGGTCGTTTTTTTTTTGTATAAAAAGTTTTTTTGGTAACACCACCTGTACGTACCCCACCCAGCGTACGTGTTATAAACAGGTGTAAATAATAAACAGACACGCGATTTCAGCAATCGCGGAAGATTTGCTATCGTTTATTGAAGAGTTTCATTTCCTATCTCGGTTCTTCATCAGATCTTCACCAAACCAGAAACCGACCACCTTGAAATACTAAGATGCTCTTACATACCATCGAATACAGATTTTTTTTCATTTTACGTCGGAAAGAATGAAGCCAAACTGCCAAACATTATTAGGGATAACTCAAATACTATTTGTCAGATCTTACTCAAATGGGACCACATGACATCGTCAAAATCGGTACACCCAATAAAAAGTTATGAGGTAACACAAAAAAAAATACAGTTGACGAACCTCCTCCTTTTTTGGAAGTCGGTTAAAAAGGACCATCTCGGAATACTACGATGCTTTTCCAAACCCTCGTATACCTACATTTATTTTTTGTGATTGAACATCACCGATGGTGAAAATAAATAAGCATTATTACATTTAAGTAACTCAAAAATGCGTACCTATCCAGGCATTACTTAACATGCTTATCTATCACAAAGTGGAGAGTCATTAAAACCAGGTTTATTTAGGCGATTCTCACACTGCCCCGCATGATGCAGCGTAGCGCGTGGATGCGTGTTCTTCCGTTGCTTGTAAGTATCTCCGTTTGTATGGAAAACGCGCACAGTCTAACACACAGAAAATGCATCCACGCGCGTTCATGCGGATCACGCGCATACACGCGGAGAAACATGCACCCCCGCGCGTAGGTGCGGGGCGAGACGCAAGTTAAGGCATGGCACACCGAATCCCGCAGTGCCGCGCGTGATTTTGAATGGGCGTGACGTGTGTGTTTGAAAATGGATCTCGATATCGATCGATTTATATTCGAAATCGAAAACCACCCAACTATCTGGAATATGAAATGTGATGAATACAGTGACAGAGCGCAGAAGGTGCAATGGGAGGAAGTAATAAAGTACTGCACGACCACCACAGAGAACGGCGAATAAATGAGAGCCGCCGTGCGTGAATCTACAAAACGCACCTACGCGCGTGAGTGCGCAAAAAACCCGCACGATGATGCAGATCTGCACTCCCGCAGGAACGCGCGTAGGTGCGTCGACACGCAATATGCAGCATGATGCGGGGCAGTGTGAAAATCGCCTTATGTTTTGTTATTTATTTCAAACATACCTACATTCAATATTTTAAAACAAACAAAACCTTTCCTTTCATGGTTACTCTGCTGACCTGATAAAATGAATAACATGATAATAAAAACTTAAAAATTATCATAACAATAATCAGACTCATCATTTATGCTGCACCATATGCTCAGGAGATGGTGGGTGATGGTGGATAGTAGGTCGTTCAATAGTGTAACCGTATGATGGAAATATATGAAATATTTAAACGTTTCTGTTTGCGGGGCTTAAAGGCACCTAACACGACGGGACCAAAGTCCGCTAGCTTAGCTCCGCCCGGTCTGGCTCCCGCCGTCTATTCGAACCTAACCTAAACGTGTCGGGTCCCTTTTTTTCTGGATGAGAAATCATCAAATGACTTCTTCCGCTCTGGGCGGAGCGAAAGGGAGTGTCAGAGTCTTGCTGACTAAAACCCACCTGGCTGCCTCCTAGTACCTTTTGCGTTCCAGGGCCGCGGACGCCGCTCTGACTAAATTAGCAGGCGCTGACCCAATGAGGCCCCGTCTTCTTTATTGACGTCTCTTTGAAGAGCGCGTGGAATAGACGCACAGTTGACCCGGGCCCCTGAGCTCCCTGAGCCTTACATTCCGTTACTTGGCTAGGCAAATCAATAAACGATGTTGACTAAAGCATTTGCCTAGCTGTTCAAATAAATGATTCAAGGATGTCAATTATTGCTGTGCTATTGCGCAGTGGCTGATGCCTGTGGACGGTGAGCGTGGGGAGCTCGCCGTCCGGCACCAGGCTGAGTCGACGACGCGTTGTGCTTCACGCGCGCCTCAAGGAGCCGTCAGCACCAGAGACGGGGCCCCATAGGGTCGGTGCCTGCTAGGGTTGCGGAATTTGTTCGAAAGAGTTACCGCGGCCCTGGAGTTACCGCTCCACCCAGGGCGGGAGGGGGGTTCTCTATTGTATTACCTAACTTTTTTATCCATAATTTAAAGAGCCATAACTTTTTTAGTCCTAATCATCATTTGTCCGAATGATCACTTACCCGAACTTAATATCACCTAATATCTCATGCCATAAAATTAAAATCTCTAAATATAATATGTCCTAAACCCGTTTGTCATAAATATTACAATCAATAATATACAAAATATATAAAACCGTTTTCAATAAAAGTTATAGTCCTAAATTCAAACTACAAATAAACAAATAATATTCTTAGAACGTATAACAAAGCAATTGCTATGAGCTTCTCTCATTTTTTATAATTAAAAATATTTGATGATGCATTATATTTTTTTTATTATATATTACGTAAATAAATATATTACATGTACTTAATAAAGCAGTTGATTGTGAACATTTGTGGTTTTTATAAGCAAGCAAGCATGCAGCATGCAAGGAGTCATGCAGCATGCAAGCAAGCATGCAGCATGCAAGGAGTCATGCAGCATGCAAGGAGTCATGCAGCATGCAAGCAAGCATGCAGCATGCAAGGAGTTCTGTCACGGCTCCGGCGCTGCGGGGCTCCGGCGGTCCCACGCGAGTTCATCGTCGCAGATGGGTTTAACGCTCACCGCGGGCCGCCTCGCCCCTCCGCGCCTACGCGATTTTAAATTAGACTCTAGGGGTAGGGCAGACAAGACTACGTGGAGTCGGATTTACAGCGATTCGTTTCTGTCACTAAAACCTATAATATAATTATATAAATGAACATTCGGAATAATACACATTATTCGACACAATACTTAGGACATATGACTTTAGGGCGTCTAAAATTAGGAGATTGAATTATTATAGTACTCGATATTATGACAGAATACTTTTAGAACTAAAGATAATTATGATAACCAAAATTTCGGGGTTTTGAACATTATGGTTATTGAAGTTTAAAGCAAACGTGTTATGGATAATGATTTTCGGACAAACAATTTTATGAGAAGTAAGGGAGTACCCGGGAGGGGTCATTTGATGATTTCCCATCCAAAAAAAAAAAGGATGTCAATTATATCGCTGATTAAACTGCGCAGTTCTGCCCGCACTCGTGCAATTTACCTGTGTATTATCAGATTGCCCGAAAACCACAAGGCAATATTTACAAAATCTAGACAATTTGATAGATAAGGAAGTTCAAAGTACATATAATTATTCACTGCGCTTTATGTAGTGTCATTATAATGACAACTACCCCAACGTTTGACTTGACCCATAACATATAATTTTACGCTGTGTATACCGTTAATAGTAAATGCACAGCAGGTGAACTAGTCAGTACTAAACTCTGGGAAAATATTAAAAAATAGAGTCATTATCCTAACATCCAACTTCCCCTTAGCATAATCATATCATAATCAGCCTTTTAATTTTCCCACTGCTGGGACGCAGTGGTGATGAAATTAATGACACAAAGTAATGCGCATGGCTGGGTTTGAACCCGCGACCTACAATTTGTAAGTCGGGGCCGTTACCGCTCGGCCACCACTGCTGCTGCTCCTCCTTGCTGAGCTTCCTGCTTCCCCTTGTTGAGCAGAAATCTCTCTTTTTAACCGACGGGGAAAAGGGCACCTACTCAAGGTTAACCTAATCTTTAGGGTTTCGTAGTAAAACAAGGAGTTATAGTTTCATCATTTCTGTCTGTCAGTTTGCGGTTTTATTCAGAGAGTATAGATATTGTGAGACATGAATTTAGAAATAATCACGCCTACAGTAGTAGTAGTCTAGAAAACCTGTAGTAGTGTAAAAAACGTAATTTCCGCACAGATGAAGAAGGGTGTTATTTCTGGTCTTCTATTCCATAATATGTTCAGAGCATTTTCACACGGTTTTTAAAATATTCAAATTTGCCATGCCTCATTAGCCGATGTTCAAGCAACCTGCGCTTTAAGAAGGTCTTTGTTTTGTTACAAACCTAATGTCCTACCGCACTTTCTTAAATGACTACTTCAGTTACAGTACAAAAGCCGACACAAGCCTTTAAAAAAGGCTTTACACTAACAGCGTCACATGAGCAGCCGCACTAGTGGCGCCTGATCAACAAGACGCAGTAGGTGAACGACTGAGTCGCTAAGTGTTTCGTCTTTATGTCCCTCCGCTCCGTCCATTGCTCTTCGTTCTGTGGCTCGCCACAGTATCTCAGTCGTACTTCCCGACAAACAGATGGTAATGCGAATACCTCGCGACCCACTTCACACTGACACCTGGCCTCATCATCGGGTGTGTTTCAAGGACTGCTTGGTTGCTCTATTTAAAAATCTATACATAGATCATTCGTTGTTAAAAACATCTCGCAAGTATTTTCACTTATTTTCATTCATTTAACAAGGTGCTATGAAATGGTGCCCACGACATCTTTTGAGTGGCCTGTATCATAGCTTCTGTATAATATCTATTTTATGTATACTAATATATAAAGGTGAAGAGTTTTTTGTTTGTATGCTACGCGCTAATTACATCGTTTAAACGATGACAGTTAAAATGTGCATACTTTTTTTTAACTGAAACAGGAAACGAATTCTATAGTTGTTTTACTCTATTAATTTAAGTTGTACTTAAGTTCCGAAACCTGGGAGATTAGTCCTGAAAAAATATTTTGTCGTAAAGCGTCACCCCTTTGTCTCTGTTCTTTCCGAACTTTAGGTATCGTGTCATTTCCACGCGCTCCTCAAAGAGCCGTCAGCATCGAAGATGGGGCCCCATAGGGTCAGTGCCTGCTAGGGTTGCGGAATTTGTCCGAAAGAGTCACCGCGGCCGCGACATTAATTACTACATCAGTTGGAAACAATAAATGACTTTAGAAAAATCAAAACGATAACCTATACAAACAAATCTAACAATGTATACCCTGGATATCGAATGTCAAATCATCCCCTTTACAATCATTTAAATATACAGGGATATTTTGTATTCAGCGTACAGACCTTTACAAATTAAACTTAAGAGAGAAAAAAGAAATCTAGTCTATTCTCAATTTATTTAGTTTACTATGTCTCGAGATATTTGTATGTCCCAGGACTATAGCTCACACTGAAAGTTCTTTCCTAACACCGTAAAAACTAACGTGATCTTGAAGTGGGCGATCCATATCTAGCATGTTGTGTGGAACTATGGACGGCTCACTTCACCTCACTTCTACAGTCGCGCAGGTGACGAGTTCACTGAATCGACTGGCTAATTTGTTTGGTGTCGGTTTGCTCTAGTTTACCACCTTACTACGAGGATTATCCTTATACCTAATTCATATAAAACAATTTTGCTTTCATGCTTATTATACAACTAGCTTCTGCCAGCGACTTCGTCCGCGTGGAATAGTTACTTTACCCCCGATTTTGAAACTCTCAGCCCGGTCGGTTTAAAATTGACAAAAGATAGACATGCTGTAGAACATTTCCGTAATACATGATTTCTATGTAACTTTAACCATTAAGGCTACACACGCGACGGAAGCTTAAAAAATGGAGTAACTTCTTCCGTTTTCCCAACATTTTCCTTCACTGCTCTGCTCCTATTGATTGTAGCGTGATGAAAAGTATACTATAACCTGCCCAGGAGTATGAAGAATAATTGCACCAAGTTCCGTTAAAATCGGTCGAGTAGTTTTTGTTTCTATAAAGAACATACAGACAGACAGACAGACAGACAGACAAAAATTTTACTGATTGCATTTTTGGCACCAGTATCGATCACTAATCACCCCCTGATAGTTATTTTGAAAATATATTCCTTGTACAGAATTGACCTCTCTACAGATTTATTATAAGTATAGATGGTGTTTTTGTGTTCTTACTACCCTTTGCATAATTGGTTTGCGAAGTTTTAAAATCCGTGTAGATTTAACTTAGGTAGAAAAAAAATGTGGCGACATGGGTCGGCAGCCGGCAGTAATGTGGCGTGTGGTTTCAGGGCGGCAGATCGAGGGCGTGTGGCACACCGGCGTCGTGGCCTACGAGCGCGAGTTCTTCTTCGGCGGCGGCGGCATCAGCAGCTGCGCGCCGGTCAGTAAACACGCGCATGCACACCCTTGACCCTAGCTGTACCTACATAGCCTAACGGAGCAAAACAACAAGGTTCAAGGCTTCTACCTAATAATATCCTAAGATATGAAAGTACTCTAATCAGCACTAAAAAGATAAGTATGTAAATATAATTACTTTACTATACGAGTTTCAGCAGCAATTGCTACAATTAGTGTCATTTTTTAAAACAGACGTGTTCTTGGTACTCAAAGTTAAGATACACGCTCCTGGTGTAGTTTCCGCGACGTGTACTACAGTGTGATGGAGTGCGTGCTCTGGCAGCTCCTCGCGCGCAGTCAGCGTAACAGTTCGCAACGCGACGGTGACGGTGTCAGTTGGCAGGGTGCGGCTCCGCGTCACGTCAGCTAGGCAGCAGGTGGACGAGTTTCTGCTAACGAGCTGACATCTAGATGATAATCTCCATAAATAGAGTAGCGCAGGCGCGCTAAATGTTTTGAATACGTACCCGTAGCAGACCATGCTGTGCTACGCGCGCCGCTCGAGGCACACGGAGGTGGTGGCTCGCTCCCGTGTGATAGTGTCCGTGCCTGTCCCGCCGCCCACTCGGCGCTATTCTCGCATATTTCTACGTGTTTTCTATCATCATCTACATTAAAATAGTTTGGACATTTTTGTTCAAGGAAATTGCGCGGTTTATTTTCGGGAAATAAATGTCGTAACACACCTCATATATACGTTGACGTTGTTATCGATGGTATTTCAGTCATTTGCTAGATCTATTCAAATGTAAATTTGAAATCATCACGTCTTGAAACTAAAACAATCAAAAGTGAGGACGGAAAAAGCGAGCAAAATTGGGAAGGGCAGCAGGCGTTCCTCCTCTAACAACTATTCCCTCGTCTAATGCGAATCCTCGCCCGTCCCTCTTCTCACAGTTTTTCACTGTATCACTGCCGTTTCAGACGTTTTTATTAAAATAGATAGTAACCATTATTATTTATCGTTCACTACGCATTCACATGTATGTACGTATGTATCTATTTACCTGTATATTTAACACCTTACGAACTGATTTACATCCGTACACTTCAACGTTAGGCTCAGTTGAAAACAAGCGTCAGGCAGCTTCTAGTTCTAAATACAAAAAAAAATGTTTTATATTTAAGTTTCCTTTTATTTGTATCTACATTATGTGTATATGTATCTGTATTATTTGGTAGTCTATAACCTAACTAAGTAATTGAGGAATTAACGAAAATTAATCCAAGGAGCCTTGTTATGCGTTCAGCAACATAAAATGTTACATGTGCTTTCTGTGGTAGGTACCGTAGTCAACGAGGAACTCTTACCTATAGTTTCACCGTGTCCGCGAGTCTGTCCACTGTTTAGCTCAGAAACGCACAGCACTAGAAAGTTTGCATTTGGTATGGGTTTACGACAAAGCGGTAAAATAACATGTTGAAGTAAATATTTCTATAGTACCTCTCCTACACGTATAGTAGCGATCATTTTTTTATAGTCTATCCCATGGCGTGTCGTTGGATGAATGGTTTAAATATGTTGAGAGAGTGCGATGAATATTTTTCCATCCAAAAATTTGTTTTCGAAATAATAACCATTAGGGCTGACGAGGAAAAAGTCATGCTGGTAGCATATACAGGATTAATTTATAAGCATTGCACAAAAAACTGTTGGTGGTTCCATATCAGTAATAGAACACATTAAACATTTTTACTATAACCCACAAATCTATAAGTATAACACAAAGTCTTTTACTCTCAAAAACCTCAATTTTATAACATCAAAGTAAATGTTGTAACCATTTTTGAAATAAATAAAACTAAAAACAGTAAACTCCATTTTGTCTTTATTAAAAATCGGTGATGCAAGAACTTTCCCTTCCGAAATGATGGGTTGCGACTACACCGTCACGGGTACCCCGCGCCGTTGCGCCATTGCCATGCCACCCACGCTAGCTGCGCGGCAACACCAGGGGCCGTATTATGACATCTTAAAACCATCATGTTTTCTGTGTGAGAAAAGGATAGTGCTATTCGTCCTGTATAGCGCCGTCTCTTTTTCACACCGTAAACATGATGGTTTTAAGAGGTCATAATACGGCCCCAGAACTACCCCGCTAAACTGATGGCTGCCCTGCCTAGTAGCACGTACAAGTGGAACCGGTAACAATCAGTTCATATATCACTGTGTTACTTTCACATGTAGAAATTTAATAAAATAAACAAAAAATGTTTCATAAAATGTTTACAAATTTATGTTGGCTTTGGATGTTTTCAGAGAATAGGGTAGTTGACTAAAAAAATCTAATTAGTCCGTCAGATAGATTTCCAAAAAATATTGGACACGTATTTTTTCTTTTTTCACGTAAACAAAAAATGAAGCCGATACAGAGCGTTGAAAACTCGTGTGATGTCACTACTCGCTACAATTTTTAGCGAGCCGTAACGTCACAAGCCCCCACTCCTGATCTTTGATGCTTTGTATCTTCGTCAGTTTTTATAGATTTGATAAAGGAAAAAATACGTGTCCAATATTTTTCTATAATCTAACTGACGGACTAAACATAATCATATATTTTTTACTCAGGAAACACCCCTATTCCCATTCTGACGGTCATAAAGAAATCGTAAAATGTGAAAACATGCAGTTTAATGTGTAGGCGCGTAATTATAGTCGCGTATTAATACATTTAATAACGACACGATTGTGTTTATGGTATAATCTGGATGTCGGCAGCGCGGCGACCCCCGCGACACCTGACCGCCCCGCCGCGCGCCGCGACGGGTGCAAGCGCGTGCGGATTGTAAACAGAGTCTATTTTGAAGCGCGGCTCGGCGCCAACACGACAATTACCGAATGCAATAAACATTACAGTTGCAACTTTCCTTATTTTCGTTTTATTTTAGATCCAAGCGATGAAGCGATAACTAAGCCGTCTTCATTGCTTTTAACGCAGGCTACTAAAACTAATTTACCTACACAAACTTTATTCTTTTGCTTTTACTTTTATCATTTTATTATTGCTTTCGAAAAACTATACGTTTATCCTGACCTTTCCAACCGCGAATTATAGGTATTATAAATTATTATCGCGAATTTGTTACTGATATCTAAATCGGTTCCTTCTAAACTGAAAAGACATTGTGGAGATTGAATGAGATCAAGAAACCCCTTCCATGTGTAATAAACGCTAATCGTAGCAATAATATGATGGTCTTGTCACAAGTCTATAAAAAAGCTTTTAAATGGCATAGTAAGTAGGTAAAGCTAAATGATGTCAATTCCGCAGCGGGGCAGTGACTGGCCCGTATTATTAGCCGGTGCAGCGCGGCCGCGCCCGTGCCGGCGCATCCGTCACACGTGCACATGCTCTATATCCGCGCCACTCAAAATAGGCGTTTCTTTGTCCCCAGCGCTGCCACATAACTATCGTATTTCCTCGTTAACGACTTCGCCCATTGGCTTTCCTACTGACCTTTGAACGCATGCTCTACTATAGATGAGAACAGTTTGGTTTCAACCAAATCCGATTTAAAGCTATTCTAAACGGGTCATATTTTGGGGAGAAAGACTGCAATATTATCACTACAGACTGTATTTTAGATTTCTATGATTATCACTTACGGCCTAGTCGTCGCGCCAAAATATCTATTGGAAAACATGATGTTGAAATCATCAACAATCACACATAAAATATTAAGAACTAGGTACATTTTCTTTTATTAAAATTAGTAGGTACCTACTTATCGACTATATATGTATGTATGTAGAGTAGTGACAATCAATTCTTTCGTGATCATAATGTCGTGGCTAAAATAGTACATTATGATAAAAGGCTTTTTCCAAACTCGGTGAGCAACTTGCTCTCTAGACTTGTATAATGAGCAACTTAGCTCACTTGTATCATAATGAAAATTTCAACACTCTTGCTCGTAAAGTGAGCCTTATTACATCGTTCTTAGGGTCATAAACCGAACCATAACACACACGTGCATAATAATATTACACACTAGTGCTTAATATAACTATCCCTACAAAGTTACGTTAGTACTTTACTTCATTTTTTTTTATTGAAACAACTAAAGAGGTTTTGTGCCGCTGAAAATCCATTTACAGTTTTGGAATAAACAACCTAATTTAGACGAAAAACATTATTACTATCAAATTATTTATAATTCACAATAATTTGCTATAAAATATTTGAATTTATCACTAAAATTATAATTTTGAAGTTGGCTGTATGGCTATAATTATGTAAACTTACATTGGGCGCGTGAAAAAAAAAAAACTTGTGCGGCATTTCCCATAATTTTCATATTTTGTTCGTATTGCATTTGTTGCTTCCATTTATGGCCCTAACGATGTAATAAGTCTCAGTTTACGAGCAACTGTGTTGAAAAGGATTTTTATGCAATAATAAGAATTGTTGATACCATCCATCGGTGTTGTGTGTTGCAGGGCGGCACTCAGTTGGGCCCGCCGCACCGCGTGGAGCCGCTGGGCCAGACCTTCGTGCCCTTCCAGGTGTTCGTGGACTACCTGCAGGGGCTCTCCTCCACCACCTACAGGTGAGCACCCTCCAGCCACTCCCTGCTGACTGCATGAACTGATTCGGCGCCGCTAGCAAATTAGAGAAGATGTTAAAAGTTTTCTGCCTGCAGAAAGTTACTTTAAGTCTTCAAAAAAAAAAACCATCAACAGCAAAATATCCCTTAGTCAATTTTTACTTGTTTCAATTGGCCTTGGAACAAGTTTAATTAGTCTTGAGTTTTCTTATAGGTTTTGGTGTACAATAATGAGTAGTATATCTATTGTTGTATATGTCACCCACGTGCGGTTCATGCGGGGGTTTTGGGGGGGATCATGAGTCATGACCCCCCCAAAATCTTCAACATGAAACATTCTAAAAATTGACAAATCACGAATTTAATTATTATTATTGTATACTCTCGAGGTCGCTTTGCTCGCTCTTGTGTACACTGTCGAGGTTTTACGTTTAAAAAGTCGTCAAAGAAACATCTGTATGTATGATATAAAGAAAACCTACCGTATCCGAGACAAATAAACAATAAAATTGCTCTAGCATCCTCAGCTCTCCAGAGTGCGTATTCAGGAGAGCGGAGGATGCTAGAGCGAAGAAAGCAAGATTGGATTTTTAAAGCACAGATGCCTTTCCTGTCAACCATGTAGATCGCCTAGGCCTGGTTGCTATCGGATGGCGAGCCACCCACAGCTCGTCATCCGCAGGCCTGCCTACCTTTACCTTTAACAACAGCGCCTACGGTTGCTGGGAATCGCCCTGCGTTTCCCTACGCCCGGGGCGTCTTCTTCTGTTGCGGCGGCGGCGGACTTCAAAAGACACTTTAACTTCTTTTCCTTTGAGTTTGTTTCGGTGTTTCTTTTCAGGGTAGTCAGCTAGCAAACACCGGCCTCATCTAGTTTATAACGACCAAAAAAGGATTGATATGTAAAAGTGTTATTTACAAACTACTTACAAAATAAATATCATTAACCGCAGCGAGGTGTGATTTTTGTTCCTGTGTTCCGCAACCAAAATAGTGTCTGTGGCGTAAATATTTTGCGAAGAGGTCGGTGTTCATCGGACATCGTATAACATCGTCGTGTTTAACTTGTCACCAGCGCCAGCAATTTCAATGCCAACAAGACCGAATAACACTAGACTTAATACACTTGAGAGCAATAAAATCTTACATCTTGACTTTTTTTTGTTAAGGCAGTTTTTTTTCATGAATCTGAATAAATATTTTAGTTGTTGGTTGTCCTTAAATAAATAAAAACACACTAATTGAAAGTCTACCTCATTACTTTTCTTTTCTTTTCTTTTCTTATGCATTAACCTCTTATGGGTATTTTTTTACATTGTATTTGACAAATACAATGTAAAAAAATACCCATAAGAGGTTTTAGGTACAGCACAAAACCCGATAAACGGGTAAAATTACCCAATTTCGCTTAAGAAATAATGAAAATCAAACTCGAAATTCTTGATCAAATTGTTTATTAATAAGGTGTATTCCCTCCCCTAGCCTTAATTACAGCTCTTAATCGGTTTTTCATGGACCGTATTTTACCATGAAATGTTGTGTTATAGTGTTCCACTCCTCTTCAATAGCAAGTTGAAGCTCTCGGAGGCGCGTAGGAGCAGCCCAAGCAGCAAAATTATCCTATAGTGCAGATGATATAGGCCTCCAGCACTTATAATATTCTCTTAATGGTTCTAGTATTTACTACCACGCTTATAATAGCCAGCATGCAGTAAGTAGGGCCTTATAGTATTTCTGATCTTATACATTAACTTATAATCACTTATAGGTAGAAATTAAGGGTGCAATATAAGTTTGGGTGACCTATAAAAGTATCGCGAGGGTGTAAATGCACTCAAGAGTAGATAAACTGGTAAGCTATACTTATAACTGCTAACAAGAAGCTTTATAGAACTACTATAAATAAAGTACACCAATAAGAGTGACAAATAGAACTAAACAAACCGGAAACTATTTGTATTTATTACCTAGTTTTATAATGGTTTATAAATTCACTTTACGGAACAATTATAAGTAATATGGAGCGGTTTTATAGTGGTATCAACCAAAATTGTTATAATCTTAACACGTTTATAAAGGTTTAATTTAATATACTTAGTATCCAAAACTATATCCTTGGTGTCCTGTACAAGAATACATTGGTTTTTACTATTATTAAGGTTTTTAAAGCTCGGAAATCCCTTTAAGTCAAAAAGCGATCGACGTCCAGAAACATTACCATTTTCAATGCTGACACCTAAACCAAAGAACTAAAATAAGCCACGTATCTAATAGCAATATAAAAGAACCGTTCGGTTATAGAAATATTTGCGGAACTCTAATTCCAAACAATATGGCCAAGCAATGGTTCTGATGTTTACCATTATTAAACAAAGTAAGCCTATAACGGTTTGTTAATGTATTTGGGAAAACCAACTTTGTCAAAATGGCGACTTTTCGCTGTATGTCTTACTGAAACTAACATTATTTTAAAATTCAACTTAATGAAAACGCAAATTTCAAGGGGCGCGTCAAAATTTTGATTAAAAACTTATTATACTTCACAGAAAATATACGTGCGCCATGCTGTGCTCATTCAAACACATTATACATCTTGATTTATTGTTAACTAACACTCTACTCATAATTTATATTCTAGATAATATTTATTAGAAATGGATATGTTTTAATCTTTACAAATGTGCGCAGTAACATACCAATTCACAACACTTTGTATGAGCTTAGTATTTGGTTCCATTAAGCGCTGATAGTTAGCTTCGCGGGAGCAAATAGTTCTACGTAGTCCAACTATAAGGTCGTTACTGTCGTGTTTGGTTCCATTATGAGCTGATAGTTAGCTTCGCGGGCGCAAATAGTTTTACGTAGTCCAACTATGAGGTTGTTATTGGTAAAAGTGGTATTCATCAATTCTACTATAGACATTTAATAAGGTAAAATATGCCTATAAATTGGGCCCTTTTCCGTGGTTATAATTGCTTACTATTCCGTTATAGTCCTATGAAATGGTGGTTCCAAGACAATTACTAGACCACATTTTGCTGCTTGGGAGGGCTTCTTGCTCGGACTCTTCTTTTTAGCTCACCCCAGACATGCTCAATCGGGTTGAGATCAGGACTACGAGCTGGCCACTCCATCGCGGTGATTCCAACGTCTTCCATGTAGTCGCAAACTGTTCTAGCGACATGCGGTCTGGCGCTGTCGTGCATTAGGAGAAAATCTTCTCCCATAAGCCACGCAAGCGGCCTCACGTTCTTCAAGCACTTCTTTGACGTATCGTGCAGCCGTCAAACCTGTCGACCTCGGGCCGGTATTCGCCCCAGTGATTAATACAATGTCAGTTTTAGTGTCCAACATTATGCCACCCTAAAACATACACGATCCACCGCCAAAAACCACACGTTCGCTTATGCAGCATTGTGAAAATCGCTCTGATGACCTCTGTAGACCCTGGAGCCTCCATCATGACCATGTAATGTCATTCTGCACTCATCAGAGAACATAACAGACCGCTTTGGTCATACGTCCAATTTAAATGTTCCCTGGCAAATTGTAGTCGGGCTTGTCGGTGAGCTGTAGTCAATTTGGGAACATTTGCTGGGCGATGTGAAGTCAGTCCTGCTTCACCAAGTCTTCTTCTGGCTGTCCACCGACTTATACTGATAATGCAAACTTCTCGAAGCTCTTGTCCCAGTTGAACCGCATTCAGTTGCCGATTTCTTAAAGACCTCGACACAAGGAAGCGGTCACGCTGTGATGTTCCGCGTCACCGGCCAGATCCTGGTCGCCGAATGTAGCCACCGGTCTCTTGAAACCTCTGGTACACACGACGAACAAATTTAGTCGTCGAGCAATTTCGCTTTGATTATGGCCTGCTTCGAGCAAGACAATAACTTGAGCGGCTTCTGCGGGCGTGGTATCCATATTTTTCCGTATGCTTTCAATCGAGACGTTGACCTTCGGTATACAACTGATTAAAAAACGACCCTTTTATACCTGCGGGTAAGGGGTGCAAGTAGTGACAATGCTAACGGGTGAATTTAGCTAATTTGGTATACCGTTGGTTTCTGTAAGTTACGTGAAGGTCAATGATTTTAATTTTGTGTGTTTTTTTTTTAATTCTTTAACTTTTCCTAATGATTTGTACTCAATATCTTTAGATTTATGAAAAAATCAGTACTAAACCAAATTACAAGGGGTGTGCGATTTTATTACTGTCAAGTGTATATTAGCAATTTTGTAATATTCATATTCCGTTCCAGTCCTTCTTCGTATAACCTGCTGGAGCACAACTGCAATCACTTCAGCGAGGAGGTGGCGCAGTTCCTGTGCGGCGCACACATCCCTAAGCACATTGTGGCGCAGCCGGAGCAGCTACTGGCACCGGGCGCGCGCGCCGCCGTGCAGGCGCTGCTCGACAGCCTCGTGCCGCACAGCCCGCAGGTACGCGCCGTCACTCCTCCACCTTATTGTTAGCCACATCGTGGCGCAGCCGGAGCAGCTGCTGGCGCCGCCGTGCAGGCGCTGCTCGACAGCCTCGTGCCGCACAGCCCGCAGGTACGCGCCGTCACTCCTCCACCTTATTGTTAGCCACATCGTGGCGCAGCCGGAGCAGCTGCTGGCGCCGCCGTGCAGGCGCTGCTCGACAGCCTCGTGCCGCACAGCCCGCAGGTACGCGCCGTCACTCCTCCACCTTATTGTTAGCCACATCGTGGCGCAGCCGGAGCAGCTGCTGGCGCCGCCGTGCAGGCGCTGCTCGACAGCCTCGTGCCGCACAGCCCGCAGGTACGCGCCGTCACTCCTCCACCTTATTGTTAGCCACATCGTGGCGCAGCCGGAGCAGCTGCTGGCGCCGCCGTGCAGGCGCTGCTCGACAGCCTCGTGCCGCACAGCCCGCAGGTACGCGCCGTCACTCCTCCACCTTATTGTTAGCCACATCGTGGCGCAGCCGGAGCAGCTGCTGGCGCCGCCGTGCAGGCGCTGCTCGACAGCCTCGTGCCGCACAGCCCGCAGGTACGCGCCGTCACTCCTCCACCTTATTGTTAGCCACATCGTGGCGCAGCCGGAGCAGCTGCTGGCGCCGCCGTGCAGGCGCTGCTCGACAGCCTCGTGCCGCACAGCCCGCAGGTACGCGCCGTCACTCCTCCACCTTATTGTTAGCCACATCGTGGCGCAGCCGGAGCAGCTGCTGGCGCCGCCGTGCAGGCGCTGCTCGACAGCCTCGTGCCGCACAGCCCGCAGGTACGCGCCGTCACTCCTCCACCTTATTGTTAGCCACATTATGTGTTTGTGTTGTCCATTCGAGCACTTGTGATTGCATCACCCGCCGGTCGGCCCGAACAGTTCCCGTGCCGCCGTCTTCTTGCAAATGTTAACCTGTTTAGTACAGTAAGGGCAGCGCTATATGTTCTGAGAATAGTTGTAGAGGTGAGCGATACAGTGTGTAAAGGTCAGCAATCCTCCATTCCAAAGGGATGGTTTCTCCAACCGGACGATTGTTGTGTCCGGTGGGCAACTGCCCAATAGTGCAGTGATAGCTGGCGTCACCCAGGAGAGCTTCTTCAAGGCTCTTCATGTGTCTGGCCGAAGGTGCAGTGCAGTGTGCTTGCCACGGTCGCCGATGAGGCTGAGGGTGGCGACCAAGTATGACCAGATGGCATGCTGGTGCTTAGGATACCTTCAACGGAAGCCGAGAGTTTGAGGTTACGATGAGGAGATGTGATGACGTCATGATGTGGTGCTCGAAGGCTGCGCTGACGTTCAATGTTGAGGTCACCAGCATAGACGTATGCGGTACTGAGAGTAAAGTCCCGCTATCCCTGCCCGATAGCTAATGTTCAGACTGTTGTGCACGTTCTCATCGCACAGAAAACTGATGCAGGATTTCAATAGTTAGAAAAGAGTAGCTATGGAGTTTCTTGTCCGTTCTTCTCCATAAGAATCTACTTTTTGCGAATGGACAACTAGAGTCACTATAATATTTTTATTTTCAAATGTTTTGACGTTCAAAAGTGCCGTTTAATGGTCTAGTTCAGTGTTTTTCAATCTTTTTGATTTCGCGACCCCTTTTTAGGTTGAAATATTCTGGCGACCCCCTTGTGTCATAGAAAGCCAAAGAAATAATTTAATTAAAAGACTACATACGTTAGTTAGGTAATGATTTTTTCCTATTTGGTACATTTATCTATTATTCTCGCGGGCCAAACTGCGTCGGCGACCGCATGCCACACCGCATTGTCGTTGCGGCGACAGTAAGCGCCCCGCGCGCGCCACCCGCTGCCACCCGCAATGTTCTTTTGTTTCAACTCTCATCTCACTCAGTTAAGCGCAGTCACCGATGAGTACGGACGTCATTCTTTTGTTTTTTCGCTTGCTCCGCGCGTTTGTAAAATGGATAAATTTCTCAAAAGGTCGCAGCCTTCAACATCTGGTACGAGTGTCAATAACGGTGGTGGTGAATCAAACCCGAAAAAAATAGACATTACGATGACAGTTATTTGAAATACGGGTTCACAGTCATAAATAATAAACCTCAATGTGTAATTTGCGGCGATGTTTTATCACGTGAGAGTATGAAACCGTCAAAGCTCATGCGGCATCTCACAACCAAGCATCAAAAAGAAGCTGATAAGCCGTTGGATTTCTTTGAACGAAAGTTGAAAGCTCTTAGTCAGCAGCAAAATACTATAATTCAGGTAAGTAATAAAATAATGTTTTCCTAGTCTCCACGAAGTGTTGTTAAGACCCTTAATGCACTTAAGCGATAAGCTTAAGGCGAGTCTATTCTAATTGTTGCTATTTTTACTGTTGATGTTTTATGATGTTTATTTCTTTGTTGTTTGCATACAACTTTTAATTATACTTAATTTCGATATGCAAAGGTTCCGCGTCTTTAATTTTTATTGACTATTCACTTTTATATTGTTTGATTTATTTTCAGGCATCCAGTGTCAACGAGTCAGCATTATTAGCTAGCTACAAAGTCGCATATCGAGTTGCTAAAGCAGGGAAACCACATACAATTGCCGAAAATCTTATTTTGCCAGCAGCACTTGATATGGTTGAAATTATGGTCAGTAAGCAGGAAGCAAACAAATTAAAAAACATACCACTTTCTGACAATACTATTTCACGAAGAATAAACGATATGGCCAAGGATATTCAAGAACAAGTAGTCGAAAAATTAAAGAACAGCCAACATTTTGCTTTGCAGTTTGACGAATCTACAGATGTTTCCGCCTGTGCACAGTTTGTCGTATTTGTGCGCTTTGCGGCAGATGACAGTATCACGGAAGAAATGTTATTTTGCAAAGCACTTCCTGCCAACACTACTGGCCAGTGTTTGTACGATATGTTTTTAGAAAGCACTTGCGACTACGATATTGATTGGAAAAAATGTATCGCTATTTGTAGCGATGGCGCTAAAGCTATGACTGGCAAAAATAGCGGACTCATTGCAAAATTAAAAACGATAATGCCAAACATATCCTGGACACACTGTTTTCTTCATCGACAGGCTCTGGCTGCTAAGGTAGTACCTTCTGATTTAAATGACGTGCTCAAGGAGGCTATAAAAATTGTGAATTCTATCAAAGGTAAAGCTTTGCAAACCCGGCTATTCAGAATCGTTTGTGAAGATATGGGCTCGCTTCATCAAAATCTCCTTTATCACACAGAGGTCAGGTGGCTATCCAAAGGAAAGGTATTGACAAGAGTTCTGGAAATGAGAGCTGAATTGTTAATGTTCTTACAAGATGCAAAATCTGAACATGCTTATCGTTTTTCTGACCCTATTTGGCTCTTGAAATTAGCATTTTTGGCAGATCTTTTTAGCCACCTTAACAATTTGAACAAGAACCTTCAAGGAAGAGAAGAAAATATTTTAACAGCTAAGAAGCAAGATAAAGTAAAAGCATTTCACGCAAAACTTCGTTTGTGGTCAACCTCTCTACAAAACAAAATGTTTGAGTCTTTTCCATGTGTTCAGAAGATTATTGAAGATAATGCAACAGACCAAAGTTTTGCAGTATCGGCTCACATTCCTTGCATGATACAGAGCTTGCATAATTTACAAGAGAAACTTTTGACATACTTTCCAGACTTGCACTCTGAAGCTGACAATGGGCGTAGATGGATTTTAAACCCTTTTTTGGACAAATCAATAGACCTGGCTGATATCACCACAAAAATGAAAGAATGTCTTCTAGATTTAGCTGCTGATGGCATGCTTAAAATGGAATTTTATTCGCAAAGTGTCGACGTATTTTGGATGAAAAGAAAACACGAATATCCAGAGCTGGCAAGGGAAGCTCTTAAATTATTAGTGCCATTCGCCACTTCATACTTGTGTGAACTAACATTTTCTTCAATGGTAGACATTAAAACTAAAAAGAGAAATAGGCTGCAATTAGAAAATGATTTGATTATTAACGTTTCAAAAATAGCACCACAATTTGATAAACTTTTGAAAAATAAACAAGCACATCCTTCTCACTAAAATTGTGTTTTAGTTGTGTAAGAACCTCGACTTTTTCTTTCAGCTGGCGACCCCCCGATTAAGGCTTCGCGACCCCCCTAGGGGTCGCGACCCACAGATTGAAAAACACTGGTCTAGTTGAAATAAATGAATTGACTTTGTTACTAGTGTCCTACCGAGCTTTCAGTTGCGGCTTAGCCTCAGTTTCGGCTGCCATCATCCGGCCGAAACTTCGCGTTGTGCTGAGCTGCGAGTGTTCACCAAGTGTAATTTTGCCGCGTCCGCGCTCAGACTCGTGTCATGATTTGATAGCAAAGTGACTTAGAGTTAGAAATCGCCGACAGGCACAGCTTATTAACCGATTTCAGAAAAAGAGGAGGCTCTCAATACGACTGTTTCATATGTTTGTTCAACAATATTTTCGCAAATTGTCAATAGAAAATCTGACGAAGAAAGTCGGAGATAGGCAACGGAACTTTATAGCAATTCTCAATCAATAAAATGTAGTAAAGTGAGAATATCGCCTATCGCGGATAACAAGATTATCACGTAAATATATTTTCATCACTCAGAAATCCCGACCGACAGATTGTAGGTACATGTTTATGCGGAAGTTAGGAGAAGAAAAGGAACCTAAGTCTCTTAAAATCACGATTCCGATATGGACTGATAACAATAAAGAAGCTTGTAAGTACATTGAGATCCCGTAACGTAGGTATAATCTAATGAACTACTTTCTAACTCTGTTAATCACTCAGATATACCTATCTACTGATGGTAGGAATTATTTTATGAATAAGTTTAGAGAAGAGAGGGAACCATAAGCTTAGCCTTTTAAAATAACTATTCCGATAAGGATTGATAACAAAAAGGAAGCTTGTAAGTACATGGAACAAGCTTGTAAGTACATCCGGTAATTTAGGTATAAACGAATGAACCACTTAATTAACCTTAAGCTAGCTCACATCTAACCAGATAATGTTCGAAGTGGCCGCCAGCACGCTCGCAGATCTGAGCGCGCCACAGCAGAGGCAGCGTGCTCTCGGGGCGGAAACGTAGGGCCCTGGGCACACTGCTCACGCAGCGCCACGAACACATTCACGATGCGATTCCTCTTCTTTGTTGAGGAATCGCATTCGGACACCTTGTCTTTGTTGTAATTCCAAAGATAAAAAATCTATCTGGATATCCTGGATACCTGTCTCATAAATACGCAGTGCTCATGTGCGTTCCCAGGTGCTTCCCCATAACACACCAGCATATTACGGTATTCTTGTATGTCCAGATGACATTTTTAAATAACACAAACAACAAAAACACACAATCACAGAGACAACATTTGTGATATTAAAACCAAAACTTACGTCAGACGTCCACGCAGGCACAGTAAAAATATGGAACAGTATGGAAACTAAGCCCATTTGTTGAAATAATTACCTACGCTCCAGTAGAGAGCTAGGGTTGTCACTTTTAATGTTTGCAATAAGTGTTTTATTGGAACGAAGTTCTTTAACACGACTTGCGGTAGGAGTTAACTTGGGAGAAATAGTCACGCGAAAATGCGTTAGTGCATGTTATTCCATGCGACTTTCTTCTTTGGTCAAAATGTAAATAATGCCATTGTAAAAAAAAAAATACAAACTGAATATTGTTTATCATTTTTATGCCATTTTATTCCATTTCAATTATACCTAATATCTGCCCTAAAATTTTGATGAAGGATTTCTGTATGTTGAATAAAAAAACTTTTTACAAAAAACACAACAGACTTCTAAACAAAAAAAACCAAAAAGTACAAAATAACTTTAATTTCGGAACTCGGTGTTTTTGATTGCTTTTTTGTTTTGAACACACCGACTTCCGAAATTAAAGTTATTTTGTACCTACTTTTTGTTTTTTTTTTTTGTTTAGAAGTCGGTTGTATTTTTTAAAACAAAAAAGCAATCAAAAACCCCGAGTTCCGAAATTAAAGTTATTTTGTACTTTTTGTTTCTTTTTTTGTTTAGAAGTCGGTTGTATTTTTTGTAAAAAGTTTTTTTTATTTTTCACTTTTCAGTGGTTCACTCCCAGCTAAACATACCCATCACAGCGTACGTGGTATAAATTGGTGTAAACAATAAACAAACATGCGATTTCAGCTATCCCGACAGATTTGCTATCATTTATTGAAATTAACAAAAACCCGCTTGTTCGATTTCGATAAAATTTTCATGGGACCATTTGGGAAGTTATACCCTTACCAACAAAAAAAGAATTTTTCAAATCGGTTGGCAAGCGACGGAGTTATGCCCGAACAAACATTAAAACGACTAGAATATAATGTTGTCGTAAAATTATGGTCATTTATTTTTTCATACTCATAAGGATTAATTTATTATTCCCTTTGATTATATAATTTCTAGATAGAGCATCAATAGCGCGGAAACGTGTCAAAAAATATCAGCCAACTGTTGGCCTATAAGGTCTTACCCGCCGATTAGTGCCGATCGTGCCGCTTTAGTGTCACTACGTATTACACGCGCTGAGTAATAAACAAAAAACAGCGATAAACGACATGGATAAAACGGTATGTGTTATTAAACTGCGACGGAATTATAAATTAAGGGTAAAAAGTACCAAACACATCACCTATCATCGCTAAGTAACCAGAAAACTTTGTATTTATTTATTGTTTTTATGATTACTAAATTACGCCATATTTTGTCAGTGTTGCCAGTTTCTTTTTTTATTCTCCCAACTTAACATTTTTTTTTGTGGGTATGTTCGTTGGTTTATGGTAACGTTTATATAATTTAGTTGACGTAGTTTATTATTCGATTTATAAAAAGGTGGAGTTTTTTTAATTCGTATATAATAACATAATTTTGGCGAATAACTTTTTTGTTTATGAGCCAATTTTAATGATTATTTTTGCATTGGGTTCAATAAACCGATTTAAAAAATGCTAAGAGTAATTTTAATAAGATTAATTTATTAAGTCTTTCTTTATAATTATGCTTTTGAAGCCGATGCCAATAAAAATTGTTATTAGCTCGGTAAATAATTTACTTGGTACACTCCAATTCAATCTTTATGACGGCTCTGAAGTGCGCTGCTCCCTGCGCAGTACGGCATCCCTCATCCCCGCTGACACTCGAATTTGTTACTGCGCAGCGACTCGCCTCATGTTCCGAGCCACCATAAAGTTTTAATGCTGTACCGTCTTTTTGTCCTCATTTTGGTAATGATTAATATCTGGTACTGATTAATAGTATTAAATCATAGATTCAATCGATATAAACTGCCTAAAAAGTTTATTATTCTAATTTGATTAACTTCTGATTTAAAACAACATTCACACACACAACTCTAATTAAATTGTATATTTTATTTATTTAAAAAAGAGAATTATTGTATCATTTGTAACAATATCTGTAATGTTTATTGTGGAGAGAAAATAAATACTTATTATTAAAATACTTATTATTATTTAAAACAGAGAGAAACAGACACTACTAAAACTGAATAATACTACATACATACAACTAAACTTATCTTATTTTTTTAAATATGTGATCTATGGGAGAATTCTAGTAGCTGGTATCATTATTCACGCACACAGAGACAAAGACGCATAGTGTAAAACACCGTCCGCACGCACACATGTTTGAAATTGTTGCCTCGTTTTCTTTGCTTTGACAGTAGGGCGACGCTCCATCTAGACATTATATAATCAAAGTTTATTCCATATGTTATATAAATTATAATACAATATAAATTAAAATTAGTCTTCGGTATAAGGATTTAATACTAGTATTAAAAATCTGTGCTTGGGTACACAGTTTATGCAAAACGAAAACCTGAGTGGTCCACCTATAGCCATTATAATAGCGTAGGTATTATCTATGAACACGACACCCGCCACTGAGCGCACCGCGAAAGTCCCTTAGGGGCCTCGTAGATGTGCGCGTCTGTGTGAGTGTGCCGTTTCGACCGTTTGTTCGTAGTTTCTGTACTGTTCCATATTTCTACTGTGACGCAGGCCACGCACATTAAATGAGCTAGTTTTGCAGATAGTGATGGCAGCCCCCGACGGATATTGTTGGGTTACATTAATTCTGTAAATGTTTTTACCGCTGTGGGTTTTTTCAAAATTTTCGATTTTGCCTTTTATTTGAAACTTTTTAGAGAAAACTTTATTATGAAAATTGTGCAACATATAGATACAACTAACAAACCTATTATTGAAAACCGCATCAATATCGGAGTAGTTTTGTTTTTTTGCAAAAACATCTGTTTACTGCAGCGCCCCCTCGTGAGTTGCCACCGTAATACATATCTAAGAACATGCTAAATCAAACCTTAACCCATCACTGAAAACTGCATCAAAATTGGAATAGTAGTTTTGAAGATAAATGTCAACATTGGTTTGCCCAAATATCTTTGACTGCAGCGCCACCTGTCAAGTTGTCACCGTAACATCTATCTAAGAACATGCACCAATCAAATCCCTGAAACCCATCACTGAAAACCGCATGAAAATCGGACTAGCAGTACTGGAGATTAATGGGAACATTGATTTCGCACAAACAAACATCCTCTCACCCCAAACGCATACACTGTCTCCGTTCCGTCGTGAGTAAATTATGCTAATTGTATTTTTACCAAGAAAACATGAATTATAATGGAAGTTTCCGTTTCGGTGTCGTGTCGGCCATAAAAAGCAGTCTCCGTCAGACAGTAACTGAGAGTGGTCGCGGTTTGCAGAATGTGAGCGATATGAGCGGCAGCCGGCGCGCGCGGCGCCAGCACGACGGCGCGGGCCCGGCGCGCGGCGCTCGCTGACTCGCACTGACAGTGCGTATAGCGCTCCTGTGAGTTGTTACACTCCTCTTATGTAGTTTAACCAATCAATCATCAGGTCCACTACAGTTTGACAGGCTCTGTGTGCACGGTCACGCCGTGCTTTAAAACATATCTGTTAGAAGCAAGTAGGTATTTGTTCCAGCCTTTGTCCAAGGCTTTTAAACTTGTCTAGCCTTTGGATGGGAAATCATCAAATGACTTCTCACGGGTTGGTTTGATGGTTTCCCACCCAAAAAAAAGGAGATCCTCTCTGGAGCCCTGACCGCCCT
The DNA here is from genome assembly GCA_905332915.2 of Hecatera dysodea. NCBI lineage: Eukaryota > Metazoa > Arthropoda > Insecta > Lepidoptera > Noctuidae > Hecatera > Hecatera dysodea. The sequence continues at coordinate 22,297,990 of HG995295.1, read as the reverse complement.
GGACCTTGTTCCTGATACCTATGGCCTACTATTTTTTTATATTTTTAAATCATCATTTGTCTAGCCTTTTTCCGAACTATGTGTATTGGGGTCGGCTTCCAGTCAAACCGAAATCAGTTAAAAACCAGTATTTTACATGGAGAGCCTGCCTACCTGACCTCCACAACCCATTAACTGGGTAACACGGTACTTCTGTCAGTGGCGGTACCTTCATATAAGCCCAAAAGCCCGGCATGCCTTACTAAAATGGTCGATAGATAATCAATATCAAACCCGAACTATTTAAAAGTTCGCGCGCTTAATTCCTGTCAAAATAACACAAAGTATCTACTTATGCCACACTACTACACATCGCGATTGTTCGCGCGCAGAGTTTCGTATTTGCAACATCTACATATAGCTATCTTGCTTACACGCACCGGCTTTTACCGGGCTTTCAAATACACTCTCTGTCACTTTCGCACTTATAGCGATGTGCCGTATAACGAGTTAGAACATTGCGCGTCTACAAATGGATCAGTATGGAAGATTTAGGGCGCTTTCAATTTAGACGGTTGGTGCCGGACTGCTGCAGTCCGGGTATCGTACTGCGCACGGGCGGTTATGATTTTTCATACAAAATGTCTCGACGCAAAGTCGTGCGACAGCAGTGCGGCGCACGTCCGTTGGCGGAACGGCAACAACCTGTCTCAGTCGTTGTTCGCTAGTGCTGTGAACGCATCGTGTTTCTTAGACGTTTTCGTGCATACCTACCTAATTATGGATGATTTAAATACAGAAGATTTTGTAAATGTATTTTTGAATTTAGTTTCTTGACGTTGTATTCCATATTTAACAAAGGTATATAATTCATAGAAACATTCTCTAGACATTCTAAAATAGTTCAAAAAATCAGCTGAGCTTTCTTTTAATCTAGGGTAAAGTGTATAAAAATCACCAGTTTTATATTTAAAAAAAAACATTGGCGACGCCCTAGTACGGCGTCGTTTATGTTTCTGCCGAAGCAAGAGAACTAACAATAACACTTCCTCGTCAGAGTACATGGCACCGACTAAAGTTGGGTTTCGATGGAAATCACTAAAATTCGATCGGACTGCAGCCGCGTATCTCTTCAAATAAGACGATTTACGTCGCACTGCTGTCGTCCGGCAGCAGTACGGCTCATGGTCGTAACAACCGTGCGGCAGCAGTCCGGCACCAACCGTCTAAATTGAAAGCGCCCTTAAGCCGTGCATGCCTATGAAGTTGTACGCGTATGCTTGACCTTGTCACCTTTCCAACTCTGCAGTGTTGCTGTTTTAGCGACGTTGTGAGATCTTGGAGATTTTTAACGAGTTTGGAGACTTTTTTTAAGATTTAGCAACAATAAAAACTAGCGATTTTTTAAAATAACGAAATTAAATATTCAAGCAATATCTTAAAAATAAAAAATTTGCGACATCTAGCTAGATTATTCATATACTTGGCGTCTTTTTTTGCCTAAATGACAACACTGCAACTCTGCGTAAGTAGCTCCTGACACCCGAGTGCAACTAACTTCAGTTTCATTTTTGCTTGAGTTTTGTTTTGTTTTGAAAAGTTTTGTTGTTAAAATTTTTAGTGTGTTTTCTTAGATTTTCTCAGTGATACAATAGGTTTGGTGACTTACCTACAACAATGGAGGTAATTATACCTTGTGAGGATTTAAAATGCGTTCAAGTTTTGATTGGCGAAGATAAGATAAAATCTTTAAGCCTAATCTGTGTATTTCTCAGACTAGTAAATCGCATAAACGAAAATTTAATAGATCAGTGTATAAAACTAGTTGGATTGTTGGCTGTTCGCACACTAATAAGTTGCATTGCTGGTGCTGCATATTTTTTTCGAATGAAGATTCCGTTTGGAATACACCTGGTTATAATGATTTAAATAACATATCTGGCGCCATTAAAAGGCATGCAAACTATTTCGACAAACAAACATTAAAAAGCCTTGTATTCTAGTCCTGATCTGAAAGATCGTAATGTTTTCGAATTAATTGATTTCATTCATGAGAGTAACCTCGAAGATGCCTTTCCCGAGCTGTTAAAGTTAGCGTAGGTATCTTGTTGTAACTATTCCTGCTACAAGTTCTTCCGCGGAACGTGCTTTTTCGTCTTAAAAGTATCCATACCTATCTTAATACACAAGGTCAAGAGCGTCTTTCCGAATTATCAATGATAGCTATTGTAAAACAATTGTTGGTAGAATTAAAACGATCACCAAAATTTTACTCTGATGTAATTAAAAAAAAATCTTATAAGAAAAATAGACGATTCCAGTTAAAATATAAATAATATATATATATATATATATATACATACGTAGGTACCTACATAGTCAGTCGAAAACTGAACTTTCTTTTTTTGAAATCGGTTAAAATGTT